>JBAKBP010005963.1:0-115763 GCA_037953745.1 Lithodes maja | reverse complement strand
ATATTGGTTTGGTAACAGAGTTATAGATATGTGGAATAGGCTACCGAGTGGAATAGTGGGATCAAGAACGATATAGAGCTTTAAGATAAAATTAGACAGGCATATGGACGAGATTGGTTGGGTGTTAAAGTGATTTCAGACTAAAGTGATCTCGGCCTAAAGTGTTCTTGGACAAAAGTGATCTTGGAGTAAAGTGTTCTCGGCACATCTGTCCACTACCAACGACAACTTTTATATTTTATTCTAGCTATATTCAGACGATATTATGCAGCTTAGGAAGGGTCAGTGGTGGTTCAAAGCGTTGATTGAGATAGTGTGAAGCCTTATAATTGCTAGAGATCCTTCCTAAACTTAATAATATCCATTAGCAGTAGCCAGACTAAAATATAAATGATGTCGACGGTACAGAAGGAGTTAAACCTGAAGAGCAAGCTTTGGCATCCTTACAGACAGTTTGCTGGACCGTCAACACAAAACTGCAAAAACTTAACCCACATTATTGAACCATTCCAGCGTCTGAAATCCTATGAGGCTGTGACATAACCGTAGAGTTCATGGGATTCAAGTGAGCTCTCGAAATTGATGTGAGAATCCTAAAGAAGTAAGATTTGGGAACTTTACAGACAGTTTGTGAAAGTTTAGTGACAGTTTAGATCTAGCAAGGAAACTAAAAAATAAATAAATGAATAGACCAAAAAAACCCGCCACCAGCCCCTTATATTTATTCAACGAAGAATGACACAAATTATCCATATTATTAGAAATCTTCCATATAAAGAAAGGTTGAAGAATTTGGACTTACATTCGTTAGACAGGCGCAGAGTTAGTAGGGATATGATAGAGGTGTTCAAGTGGGCTAGTGGGATTAATACAGGGGACATGAAAGATGTACTGAAGAGTCAGTGATAGCGAACAAACTCAAACAAATGGTTTCAAATTAGATACATTTCGTTTCAGAAAAGAAAAAGGCAAATCTTGGTTTAGTAACAGAGTTGTTAATATGTGGAATAGGCTACCGGGTGCTATAGTGGGATCAAGAACGATAGGGAGCTTAAAGATAATATTAGACAGACATATGGAACCGGCCATTGGCCGAGACATTTTTCTACCCAAAAAAATGTACAAATATATATTGGAAGGTGGTCTTCGTGACGGCGTTTTTTTAAAGCTTACTAGAGGTCTAAGGAGAAAACTAAAATAAATATATACCTACAGTATACCGGTAATAAGTAAAAATTAAGATAGAATTAACACATGTATGTATGTACATTACTTTGTGTCAATAGTCTTTTGAATTGAAGTGAATTGAAGTAAAGCCCCGTTACGACCTAAACGTCACTTCACTTACAGTGACCCTCAGGCAGCTCCAGTTAAGCCTGGACACCTTTTTCTCCTGCTAAAATTCACTTCATCCAACTAATTCTTGTCCTATCCCCTCTTCCCCCTAACCCCCTGTCACTACTCAATTTGACTTGACTTGATGAGTGACGTCGGCCTAAAGTGATCTCGGCCTAAGATGATCTCAGACTTTTTGTGTTTTTTGTTTTTTTTTCTATGTGAGTGAGGGAAACAAAGAGCAGAACTGCCTGTATCGAGTGCCTCCCCCAGAGTTGAAATAGTGACATTATTGAATCATTCTAGCGTCTGAAATCCTATTAGGCTGTGACATAACCGTAGAGTTCATGGGATTCAAGTGAGCTCCCGAAATTGATGTGAGAATGCTAAATAAGTAAGATTTGGTAACTTTGCAAACAGATTGTCAAAGTTTAGTAAATGTGAGTAATTGTAAAATGTAATATTATAAGTAGTGAAATACAGTAATAATTAATAATACGTTGTTTATGAAGATATTAACATAATAATATGGTGGTGGTTGTTAAGTCTCAGTAAAGGCTTTTACTATACATAATCTACAAGTTATTGATATTGTCTTGTGTACTTGAGCAATGAACTCCATACCATTTTTGCCACTACAAATGTAGTATATTAACCCTCTCAAGTTCTTGATACAATTTTGGTCCTATTATGGATACTTTAAAGCCTTTGTTGCCGTCAGCGGTATATAGAAACTTTTAGTTTAGTTACTTCAACCTCTGCAGTTGTCTTTGAGTTAGCTGTGTTGAGCCTATTGGGGATACTTTAAAGCCTTTGTTACCATCAGGGGTATTTATAAACTTTTAGCTTAGTTACTTCAACTTCTGCAGTTGTCTTTGAGTTAGCTGTGTTGAGCCTATTGGGAATACTTTAAAGCCTTTGTTGCCATCAGGGGTATTTAGAAACCTTTAGTTTAGTTACTTCAACCTCTGCAGTTATCTTTGAGTTAGCTGTGTTGAGCCTATTGGGGATACTCTAAAGCCTTTGTTGCCATCAGGGGTATTTAGAAACCTTTAGTTTAGTTACTTCAACCTCTGCAGTTGTCTTTGAACTGGCTGTGTTGAGCCTATTGGGGATACTTTAAAGCCTTTGTTACCATCAGTGGTATTTATAAACCTTTAGTTTAGTTACTTCAACCTCTGCAGTTGTCTTTGAGTTAGCTGTGTTGAGCCTATTGGGGATACTTTAAAGCCTTTGTTACCATCAGGGGTATTTATAAACCTTCAGTTTAGTTACTTCAACCTCTGCAGTTGTCTTTGAGTTAGCTGTGTTGAGCCTATTGGGGATACTTTAAAGCCTTTGTTCCCATCAGGGGTATTAATAAACCTTTAGTTTAGTTAATTTAACCTCTGCAGTTGTCTTTGAGTTAGCTGTGTTGAGCCTATTGGGGATACTTTAAAGCCTTTGTTACCATCAGGGGTATTTATAAACCTTTAGTTTAGTTACTTCAACCTCTGCAGTTGTCTTTGAGTTAGCTGTGTTGAGCCTATTGTGGATACTTTAAAGCCTTTGGTACCATCAGGGGTATTTATAAACCTTTAGTTTAGTTACTTTAACCCCTGCAGTTGTGGGGTTGTGGGGTTTGATATGGGGAGATTGTAGGCACCAATCGACCCAGGTGAGGTTATAGGCATGTGATAAAGAGTCGCTGGAACTCCTGTTTCATTTGCTTGGCCTCTCTTACTGATTTTCTTTGTGCCTCATTTACACTGAGAGCAATCCAGCTAGCTCTCACAAACACCTCCTCCTCCTATCCACTTCACTACACTAAACATGCACACCACACTTCATTCCTCCACACCAAAATTAAAAAAACACAAAATAATGAATTTTAGCCCAGCCTCGGAGTCCCCAGTGGGGGGGACCATAAATGCCCCCTCACCCGACCGACCATCCCCTGACGACCCCACACAATTACCTGGACCTCGGCCTGTTACTCTTTCTATTAATTTCTGCAACATTCGCGGACTTTCCTCTAACTTTCACTCTGTTGAGCACCATCTCTCCTCCTACAAACCTGATCTTCTCTTCCTCACCGAAACCCAGGTGTCTGTAGCAACATCCAGCAACCCCTTCTCTGTATCCTCCTACTTTCTCTATCCTAGTTTCAAAGCCAATGGCGGATGTTGTGCATATGTGCACAACAAACTCACTTGCTCTCGTGTTCCCGATTTTGACTCCTCTGAATTCTCAACTTTATGGCTCAAACTTTCCTGTCATTCTCTTACTAAATATTTCTGTGCTGTCTATCTTTCCCCTAACTCTACCAACTTTCCTAAATTCTTTGACTATCTAAACTCTACAGTGGAACACATTCTATCCATTTCTCCTTTCTCAGAAATCTCCATCTTAGGAGATTTCAACGTTCACCACCGCCAATGGCTCTCCTCTCACACTACTGATCCACCTGGTGAACAAGCCTACGTCTTTTCTATCCTAAATGACCTAGAGCAGTTAGTTCAGCAACCCACCCGTATCCCGGATCGCATCGGAGATCGACCCAACATTCTTGACCTGTTTCTAACTTCTAACCCTTCTTCTTATACTGTCGATCTTTTCTCTCCTTTGGGCTCCTCCGACCATAAATTTATCTCTGTCACCTGTCCTATCTCTCCAGTACAGCCACCCGATCCTCCTAGCCGGCGGCGCTTGTGGCACTTTGGCGCTGCCGACTGGGAGGCTCTTCGGCAGTACTTCTTTGATTTCCCATGGAATGATTTCTGCTTCCATGGCCGAGGACCCTCGGAGAGTGCTGAACGCATTACCAAGGTAATCCTATCGGGCATGGAAGCATACATTCCATTCTCTTTCTCTCAGACTAATGCTAAAAAATCTTGGTTTACTCACGCCTGTTCTACTGCTGTCCGCAATAAGGAGGAAGCATTCGAACGGTACCGACGCCTTAAAACTCAAGACTCTCATTCTTCATATGTTTCTGCCCGGAATCAAGCCAAATCTGTTCTTCGACTTGCCAAACACTCTTTCATCAATAATAAATGCACTGAACTATCCAACTCTATCTCTTCCCAAGCTTTCTGGCATCTAGCCAAAAACCTCTCCAACAATTTCTCTTCCTCGTCTTTCCCTCCCCTTTCCCACTCTGATGGCACAACCATCACTTCTTCCTCTGACAAAGCTAAACTCTTCGCTCAAACTTTTGCTAGAAACTCCACCTTGGATGATTCCGGTGCTATTCCTCCCTCTCCGCCCTCCTCTCTCTTACTTATGCCTAATATCCTAATCTCTTCTAAAGATGTACTTTCTACCCTCTCTGGGCTTAACACTAATAAGGCGTACGGTCCGGACGGTGTTCCTCCTGTTGTTCTCAAAAACTGTTCTTCCGTGCTGACTCCCTGCCTAGGCAAACTCTTTCGTCTCTGTCTATCCTCTAACGTCTTCCCTTCATGCTGGAAGTTTGCTCACATTCAACCTGTCCCAAAGAAGGGTGACCGCTCTCAACCCTCCAACTATCGTCCAATTGCTCTTATCTCTTGTCTTTCTAAAGTTTTTGAAACTATTCTTGCTTCCAAATTTCTTAAGTATTTCTCTTCTCATAATCTGCTCTCAGATCGCCAGTATGGCTTCCTTAACCTAACAAGTGCGCATGGGGGTAATTGAAAACGTCCCCCTGTGCTGACGTATTTGAGGTGTTTCCGTCACTAAAATATTCATTGTACCATTAATAGCATTAATAATTATCCATATGCACCTATTATGGGTTGATTATAAAGGTATTAACCTGAAACAACAATAAAACGAGTGAAAACAGCGTTTGGATGGTCAAAATCGGAGATATAGCCCGCGAGTTGTATAATGTATGGGTGAGGCAAACTGCTTTCCCGCCAATTTCCCCCAAGGCCACTGAGACACAGTCGATCGATACTCTCTCTCTCTCTCTTGCACTCGCTTGCCATCAGTGATGACAACACCCTGCTTGCAACTCGCTAATGTTAGCACGAAAATATACCTCAGAATAAGGGAATAATAGGGAAAATAGGTGATAACTGAAGGAGAGGAGGAAAGTGGGGAAGGAGGGGAGGTAGAGGACTGAGATTTTGCATGGCCCAGGGGCCAAAAAAAAAAAAATAAATAAAAAAATATATTTTTTTTTTTTTTTTTTTTCGATGTCACAAGTTGATATTTTATTTTACTTACTCTCAAGAGTCTTCCCGCAGTCCGCCGGGGGAACTCTTAAGAGTCTCCCCGCAGCTCCCAGGTTAACCCGGGAACTGCGGGAAGACTCTTTAGAGTTCGGCCGGCGGACTGCGGGAAGACTCTCTGGAGTAAGTAAAACTAAAAATCAACTTTTTACATCGAAATTTTTTTTTTTTTTTTTTTTTTTTTTTTTGGCCCCTGGGCCATGCAAAATCTCAGTCCTCTACCTCCCCTCCTTCCCCACTTTCCTCCTATTCCTCAGTTATCACCTATTTTCCCTATTATTCCCTTATTCTGAGGTATATTTTCGTGCTAACATTAGCGAGTTGCAAGCAGGGTGTTGTCATCACTGATGGCCATCGAGTGCAAGAGAGAGAGAGAGAGTATCGATCGACTGTGTCTCAGTGGCCTTGGGGGAAATTGGCGGGAAAGGAGTTTGCCTCACCCATAGATTATACAACTCGCGGGCTATATCTCCGATTTTGACCATCCAAACGCTGTTTTCACTCGTTTTATTGTTGTTTCAGGTTAATACCTTTATAATCAACCCATAATAGGCGCATATGGATAATTATTAATGCTATTAATGGTACAATGAATATTTTAGTGACGAAAAACCTCAAATACGTCAGCACAGGGGGAGGTTTTCATTTACCCCCGTGCGCACTTCAGAGGTTAAGGGTTGCTCTACTGGTGATCTTCTTTCATATCTTACTAACTCTTGGTCATCCTCCTTTCGGGACTTCGGTGAGACTTTTTCTATTGCACTAGACATATCGAAAGCCTTCGATAGAGTCTGGCATTAATCTTTAATTTCTAAACTAGCCTCCTTCGGTTTCTATCCCTCCATCTGTGCCTTTGTCTCTAATTTCCTTTCCGGCCGTTCCATAGCTGCGGTTGTGGACGGCCATTGTTCACTTCCTCACCCTATAAACTCCGGTGTTCCTCAGGGCTCTGTCCTATCTCCTATTCTCTTTCTAATTTTTATAAATGATCTCCTTAACTGTACCTTAATTCCCATCCATTCATACGCAGACCACTCAACCTTACACTACTCCATTAGTTTTTCAGAATGCCCCAGCCAGCAATCCCTCAACGACAAACGTAATGAAGCCATAGAACTCTTAAATTCTGATCTAAATACTATTTCCAATTGGGGCAGAGAAAACCTTGTTAACTTTAATGCTTCCAAAACCCAATTTCTCCATCTATCTACCTGTCAGGATCTCCCAGCGGACTGTCCCTTATTCTTCAACAATACAAAAATCAACCCTTCATCTTCTCTCAATATTCTTGGTGTCTCTTTTTCTTCTGCTCTCATTTGGAAGCACCATATTACCAGTCTTGCTAAAGCAGCCTCCCAGAAGCTGGGTGTGCTCAACCGCCTTAGGGGGTTCTTTTCCCCTGCACAGCTTCTTGCTCTGTACAGGGGCATAGTGCGCCCTTGTATTGAGTATTGTTCACATGTGTGGGGAGGTTCCTCTCACACCGCTCTCCTAGACAAAGTTGAAAGGAAGGCCTTTCGTGTCATTAACTCCCGTCCACTCACCAACTCTCTGCAATCTCTCTCTCTCCGCCGCAATGTTGCATCTCTCTCGCTATTCTATCGCTACTATAATAATCAGTGTTCCTCAGAGCTATCCCAGTGCATACCACCTCCTTTACGTAGGGCACGTGGTACCCGTCTTGCAACTCAATCCCACCCCTACTCTGTGCAACTCTCCAACCCAAGAGTGAAACGTTACTCTCAAACTTTCTTCTACTCAACATCTGAGCTCTGGAACTCTCTCCCAGAATCAGTCTTTCCCTCTTCCTATGACTAAAATTGCTTCAAACTCCGTGTGTCCAGGCATTTTGGCTCGAACGTCCCTTGATTTTGGCCCTGTCACTCTTTCAACTATGGGGGAGGCACTCGCTATAGGCAGTTATGCCTTTTGCCTCCCTCAATCACATAGGAAAAAAAAAAAAAATTGTCTTTGAGTTAGCTGTGTTGAGCCTATTGGGGATACTTTAAAGCCTTTGTTGCCATCAGGGGTATTTATAAACCTTTAGTTTAGTTACTTCAACCTCTGCAGTTGTCTTTGAGTTAGCTGTGGGCAGAAAACTAATTTTGGAGAGGTAATTATAAGAGTGAGAGAACTCTATTTCTTATTGCTAATCTGGCAACCTCTGCGTCATATGTGCGTGAAAGGGCTAAAGTATATAATATGTGATCCACCGGGATTCGAACCCGGGCTATCACCTAAACTTCCATCATACATTGGATGGACCTCTGGTATCAGCTTTAAATCTTCGTCATTGAAAACAGATAGAAGTTGATTATTTAGGGTTCTACATAATTATACAGTATCCACTTCGTTATCTGTGAATATTCCTGTATCAGTTTTAAGGGCAGATGGTTCACTTTCTGGGCAATTTTTGCATGCATTCAATATTTTTCTAGTTTCCTCCCTAGACCTCCATCAAATTAAAAAAAACAAAAAAAACATCCATTAGATCCCCCTTCTAGATTAATTTGTACATTTTTCGGTAGAAAAATGTCCTGGCCGAAGGCCACTTCTTCCAACATTACAGCCTCACTATCGTTCGCCAGGGAAAAAATCGACGCCTAAATAGCACTAAAGGTCTAAATATTGACGAAGAAATGGGGCGAAAGGTCTTAAAATCTACTTAAAATGCCCCAGAACGAGAAGTCCACCACAGAAGCCACGAGCGAACACCACACAGAAACACCCGAAAGAAAGGTCCACAGAACGAAAGGACCAGCTGACTGAGCCAGCCAATTCAGACAGGCCCAAGCCCGCAGGGCTAAGCAGCTCCAGGCCACACCTACCTACCCCTTCTAAACTGACCATTTTCCACACCTCACGTACACTACCCCCTCGTGTCCTACACTTCTAACTACAATGATGATGAACAGGAATATACAATCATATTAAAAACACCCATGCCCTGCCCCTAGGTTGAGCCAAGGCCAACAAATCAGACAGCCATATATCTATGTATGTTCTTACATCCGAGAAGTAGATGTTATATATCTTAGAAGTTAAAACACCCACGCCTGTCCCTAGACCTCGTATATCATTTCCCATGACGAGTATAGATATATGTAACCCGTGCTCAGTCGCCCCCTTGCATTGTTCCTCTAGTAACTAAGTGTCTCTATAATATTAACTGCCACCAGTATTGATACGACATAGCGGCACTGTCCTTGTGTCGTATTGTGCCAAGTGCAGATCAACCAGGTTTCATCACCTTATTAGGATGACGACTATAATGTCGTCGTTCATCGATGTATTCAATCCTTAGGTTACGTATTAATATTAACATTCCCTAACCTATCTTGTCTTGCCAGACTAAGTTTCTGAAGACCCATCGCCCCCATAAATCTATGTATTCAATCCTTAGTTTAAGTATTAATATTAACATTCCCTAACATAATTATCTTGTCTTGCCAGACTAAGTTTCTGAAGACTCATCGCCTATAAAATCTATGTATTCAATCCTTAGGTTAAGTATCTTTATCCGCCATTGTGTTCACCTTTTTCCATTTACTTTTCCACAATTGTCATACGTCTTCCACTTACCTCCTTCGTATCCACAGTCCACACTACGCCATTTTACTTCGTGTCCTACACCTCTTACCCGCCCGATTCTACCTACACGATGATGAACAAGAATATACATTCATATTATAATACACCCATGCCCTGTACCTAAGTTAGGATATTAATATCAACATACCCTAAAATACCTTGTCTTGCCAGACTAAGTTTCTGAAGACCAATCGCCCCCATAAATCTATGTATTCAATCCTTAGGTTAAGTATCTTTATACGCCATTGTGTTCACCTTGTTCCATTTACTTGTCCACAATTGTCATGCGTCTTCCACTTACCTCCTTCGTATCCACAGTCCACACTACGCCAATTTGCTTCGTGTCCTACACCTCTTACCCCAACCAGAGATTGTATAGATAACCTTGTTACCAGTATCTGTCATAAGTACCTCGAAACAATAACTAAGTACCCCTACGAACTGCCGCTTTTCTTGGTATATATTTCATAGAAAACGCAGTTCCCAGGGACAACTAGACGTGCAAAAGCTTGTGTCAACTAATAGTATCCATAACCCCTCCTACTGACGAAGAATAATACACCATGTTTTTCCCCACTTTACCCACAGTCAAGCACACACCTACAGTTCACCTCCTTCTCCCCCCCCAGCCCCACAGACCACATAATTCTATCTTTTCCAGACTCATATACCACCCCATAGTTGCATTCCCCGGTAGCATTTGACTAACGTACTTTCACTGCCTTTTCAAACTCCAATATCAACTGCAGCCTAATGCCACCCCCACGCCCAGAGACCTTAGGGTCAAATTTCCCTATAGCCCCCCTGAACTCCTCCCCTCTCATTAAAATACCCCGCGCTTCTCGACTCTGTCCGACCTAGCCTCTCTCTCATACCTCTTGAAGATCCTTCATTTTTCCGTTGCTAACGCTCTCCAACCTTTTATATAATTATATACTCCTATCCAGCTTGCCTTCCCATAGTAGGCCAGAACAACATTAGAACTTTACTAACCCCTTGCATGCCATCTATTCTCTTACAACCTATTCACAACCCTGCACCCAATGGTCGTCGGTGCGAGGCTAGCCGCCTCACCAGTAATTAACTTCTATTGCCATACTTCCAGATAAATGTGGCAGAGTTAGCAACCCAGTCTCCACCACATCCAGCAAACCATACAATTAACAACCAACCGAGTAAAACCAGCTAGCCAAGGCACCTTCGGTTTTGGTATCAAGGACACCCACATCTGTCTCATACACAGAGGGTTATTACAAACACTGGTGATATGGCAAGCCCCTATCCACAGCCGCCGGACGACCATCACAGAGAGAGGGCGCCCAGCTACCCCTTTTTACCCACCCGAGGAGGGAGACCCCCACCCCTGCGGAGGTATACCTGACCCCTGTTTTGACTCCCGGGTCATTGCCAGGTAGCACAGGAATTCTTCCTATCAATGAACTAACCATGCATGACTAACACCTTTACTAACCTCTATTAACTCACAATAAACCATTTACCTTTCTTGCATACTCTGATCACTAAATTAGCACCTCAGCTATACCATAGAATGAAGAATAAACAATCTAAGAGAGACGCTCCTATCACAGCTGTCCCCATTCTCCTCGCAAAGTAGATCCAGTCTCTCTCCCCTCAATACTTCCAGTATAGCCAAAATAGTACCTCTTACTAAGGCTCAGTTATATTAAAATATGAAGGCTTCCTATAGCCATGTGCCACAACAGTAATCACCACCTTACCTAGTCCCCGTATCTATTGAGAGCTCAAATAAGTCCATAAGACTTGAGATCCCTATGGCCTACAGGGCCCAAAACCGAGCCTAAAAACCCAGCTCCAGCCCCCAGTAAAATCAGTTGAAAGATAGACACCAACCCAGGTTGGTCACCAGAGTTACCCTTGAGCTCTATCCTTGCTAGTTGCTGAGAAGTGAGTTCCAGAGCTGGCAGACTCCATGGCAGATTTGGATAGAAGGACCTGTCCACGTATTTGAGAACTTCATACATATGGACACCCTGGACGGCTGCGGAACCAGTCGCTAGCCCCCTAGATCATGGACGCAAGATAACCAGGACCAGACCAATCAGATACTACCCAAGATTCACTCTATCAGTACTACCTTGTTACAGTTCTGTTTAGAGATTCACTTATTAATATTTCTACGAAGTGGCTATCTCTTTGCCCAGTGTAATTCATATATAACCATTCCAGTTGGGAAGTGCTAAGCGTATCAGTGTTTATTAATTAACAGGCGACATTAACTCTCGTAATTACCTTTATCCAGATATCTAACGTTCGTCCACTGATTTGTGTTCTACGTATTTCTGCCATAAGAATATAAAACTTAGATCAGTACCCTCCTGAGGTTACTAGAATTCCCGTGCTCTAAAGTACGCGTGTCTAATCTAGTCTGTGAACTATTACTTGTGCACCAGAGCTACCAGTAATAAATCTAACAGTGAATATGAATCTATAAGTAACATTGATGGTCTCTAGTATAAACCTGTTAAATAAGCCAGTGATCAGAAGATTAATACCTGAACGTTGGAAGTGGGAGACTAGGCTCCATCCAGATCCACTTATGTTAGTGTTGCTCAATTCTATTATATTGTCTTGCACGAGTATTCTGAAGTGGTATATCAATAAACGCGATCGTGTGTCTTGTTACCGTGTGTTTCTTTTGTGTTCTCTATTCCTCATACCTTGTATTGATGTGGCACTTCAAAATGACCGCGACAAAATCGCCGTTGCATTATTGCACATTATGCAGTTAGGAAAAGCCGTTTCCCAAATTGTTAAACAGGTAACGCCAGAGATTACCTGGAACCAGTTTCGATCCCTTGTGATCCGGACCTTAGGTCCACTTTTGGGTTCCCTCGTCGCCCCCGAAATAATAAAAAAAGTCGACGAGATCAAGTATGAAGGGGATATAAATGTGACCCTCATACAACTCTACAGATACGTGAGGACCACATATAGCTCTGAAGATGACGAGCAACAAAATTAACTCTTATTCACCACATTATTAAACATCCTCCCACCCAACATCACCGCCCATCTCGATCCGTACGGCTCATTCGAAGAACATATGCTCTCCATCAGAGAAAGATGCCAACTCGGTTCGATGAATTCCCTATCCACCCCTTCAGCCCCTATCCAAGAGATTCCTCCACTCAACACTATCATTGATAAGTCCCTCCATCCCCCTAAAGAAAACTCTGTGCACCCTTCCAAAATGACTTCCGGTGAAAGTCCAACCCCAGTGCACTCTTCCTTGCCTCTATCCTCTCTGACCATCCCTAAATTTTCCCCTGCCCAGCCATCCACCAACGATCATCTTCCATCAATTGTGTTACCCCATAAACCCCATCCTTTTTCTATGCCTGCCAACAAACCACAGCATGCAGAAATGGTCACCCCCACAGTAACCAATTATTTTTCAATTTCACCCCTGAAAAATGCTGGTCAGAAAACGAGCTCCCCCTCCACTCTCTCACATGCCCCTGTCACCCAAGACCAAACTTCACCCCCGTCAATCCCTCAACAACCTGTCACGCCTCTCACTTCCTCATATTCATCAACTGTCCCCCCCTCAAAACTGTCAACCTCATCCCCCCCGCCATCATCTCCCCACATGCCCAACCTCGGTGAACCCCTTCAAACACCCGCATCAACCAAGAATGCTACAGCTCCGCCTACCTCCTATTCCCCCCATCCCTTGTCACCCTCTCCAACATTACCCGAACCGCTCTTGAATCCACCTTCAGTAACACGCCCGCTCACCAACCTACCTCTGCCCCATAATCCAGCACCAGAACCAAAATCTCCATCAATGTCTCCTTCATCCATCCTACCAAATTCCATTGTTTTCCGAGACAAATCTCTTCCGCAACAATCTCTCCAAACTGACCTACTCACCCCATCCCCACAATTTACCTGTCAATCACCCAGACCCCCATCTGTCCAGGTTCAATCTTCCCATGTTTCCAGGACAGACTCTTATATATATGTAAAAACCATGCTAACAAATATTTATGTGCACGTGTTTCCAGGGAAAATGCAGAACTATGTGCCCAACAATGTTTTCCCCATGCCCCCAGAAATGTTCAGCTATTCCGCACAACAAAATTCCCCTTGTGACAGTTTTCCGTCAGTAGCTCCCTTCCACCCCCACACAATTCACACCCCTAGAAAACTTCAAAACCCTACACTTGACTCGCCCTCTCATGACAGACAAACTCACCAATCCCAGATAACATCTAAACAGACCGTGACTGCCACCAAGAAAATTCCCCAAATTCGTACTTTTAACAACCACGAATCAGTACATCAGTCCTCCCCCAATAACCCATGTCCTATGCCTAACTCTTCTCCCACCAATCCTCCCAAGTCCCACCAACAAATTCCGTTTCCTAGATCACTCACACCTCACCACTCTGATCCTCCCACACGCGCCGTTAACCCCCCCCTCACGCATGACCCCCACCAAAGTGATTTCCCCCCCCTCATGCGTACCGAACACCTGCTCACCAGTCGGTCTCCCACCATCATTAGCCCAGCTAAACTTTCAACCTCCACCAATTCCCACCCTGCCAGCCTAACCTCTCACGACCACATTCAGAACGAAAAATCACCCCCGTACATAACCCCTACCTCCTCTTTCCCCCCTACCTTACCCCCCTCTTCACCGTTACCCCCCTCTTCACCGTTACCCCATCCACCCCAAATTCCACCCCCAAAGATCCCGCTCGACAAAATACCACGCCCATTCCAAACCAACCACAAAACTTTTTCCACCTTGGCTAACCCCCAAAATACTACTCTCTCTCTCTCGCCCCAGACAACATAATCAACCTCTCAACTTCAACCACTCCTCGAAATCCCATCCATGTCCCTCCCGAAAATAAAATCAGTCCAAATTCAACCCCTCTCAAACCACAACCCTGCCTGCCCAGACCCCCCCCCCCCCCCATCATCTCCCTATTAAATCCCCACACTCCAAACCTCCAAACCACCCGATCATCGTAAACTCTCAACCTCCAGCCTTACTCACCCTTCCCCCAACCCCACTCACGACCACAACTATCTACACAATTCAACCCCTCCCCAGCACCAACCTCTTCCGCAACAACAACCCCGACTCGACCTGCCCGTTTCACCTTTAAATCCCCCCTATCACTACCCCCGACCGAAACCATTTAAACCCCCTCCAAAACTGGCCCCAGGCCAGCTCGCACCCAGACCCACATTCCTAACGACAGACCTAACGGTATATCCACCCCTCCCTTCCAAAGTGAAAGTGAACCCCCAAGGTCAAAGCCACAACCACCATCACCACCCCTAAAAAAAAACCCTTGATGATGATGAGGATGTATTGTACTGGAAAATATTCCATGGAAGGTTTGTTTTGATTGTTTTCAATTCCTAAGCGATTGGGCATGACTCTACAAATGTACATGTTTTCCATATACTGTATATATATATATATTTTGTTTCCCTTAGTCATACTACTTTTCTTGTTAACCTACACTTTTCTGACTATCTTTTAAAATTGTGTTATACATTGTTAAACACTTTAGCTCTTCTTAATTTTCCTGTGTTCTTAATTATCTGTCCTTTCGTCAAGTACATTTATCATATTTTCTCTCCTTTTCCAACATCTATGTATTTTCTTCCCTCGTTTTTGTTCTTGAATAGTAACTCTCCTATTAGTTTCCAGTGTCTTAGATATATGGCCTGAGTATTTTTTTCCTAATTTCATTATATTATTCACATTCCAGGATAAAATGTTTTAAGTTTTTGTCTCTCTTTTCTGAACAGTCTGTTGCTAGTCGGGATGACAGCAATCTTCGTCCTCACCGACAGGCTGCCATTTCCCTCCAACTTAAATCTACACTCCCTACCCACCCGTCTAGCCCCCCCACATCCACCCCCTTCCCCTCCACTATCCCTGCAACCCCACCCACACATCAACCAACCTCCTCATCTCATCGAAAACCCAACCAACCCCCCTAAAAAAAAATACCCCCCAAAGTCACCCCTGAGAGAACCCCCATACATTTTTTTTTTTTATTAAGGTTACAGTTACAAAGTGGTGTACAATCTATCTTATTCTAGTTACATTGTAGTTTATCTTATTGTACCAGTACCTCCCTACAATCAACCTAGTTGTTCCCCTAATTCGTCCCTCCGCCACGACCATTTCAAAGTCCAAGTCTCTCACTCTTGTCCTCTGTAGCGGGGAGAACCTTGTACCCCTGAGACATAGGAGTGCAGACCTGAGAAGAGAGAAAGAGAGCCGGCATCTCATCCAAGTTATGACTTGGCTTCTATGCTGGCGCTTTTTCTCCGATATTTGTTCTGCTAATCTGGCATAGAAGACACTTGCAGAAGGTCCCATACCTCCCAACGATGAGAAGACCAGAGGAGTAAAGCTTCCTTGATCCCTGTTCAAAATTCTTTCTTCATAAGCGCGTTTTTTCTCACTTTCGTTTCTCAAGTATGCCGCCTTGTGTCCTCGCTCACGATATGTTTGTGCTCTTGGGTTGAAGATTCTGATGTCGAAAAAAGCCCGTTGTCCCCTCGTCCAAAAATCTCGAGCACTTACGTCCACTCTTGCTTCATTTGAAGTATTTGCAGTATTGTGGGCCAAGCGCTGTCCGTCCATAGGCAGAAGTTCCGGTTCGATTCTGACATCATGGCACACCTCGTCCAGCATTTGTGCAGTGATGTCTCGTACTTCATCATGCCGGATACAGATGAACCCTCCTTTCTTACAGGTCATACAGTGGTCTAGGTTGTTTATTTCACAGCATGCACATTTCAGCGGCAGGTTCGAAACTGGCCACCCATACCTCAAGGCGACGGCATCATTGAATTCTTGTTTATTTAAGCTGAAGCCTTTCTCCTTCATTGGTAATGATGTGAGCCAATTTGAAGCCCCCGTGTCTTGTGCCATCTCAACTCTCATTTTCAGTTCTTCCCTACATCTGGTCTTAATTTGTTCTAGGCTATGTTTCTGTCTCTCTTCTCTGCTCTTTGTAATTTCCTGTCTTGCATTTCGTTGTTCCTCTTCGTCCACCTCATCATTTTCATTTTGCTCCCGTATTTTTTCTGTCAGAGACGTAGTAAGTTTAAGGGAATTTTGGTACTCATGTGGTGCCGCCTCCACTGGGTTTATGATCCCCATACCTCCGAACCTTGGCGGAAGAGCTAATAGATCTCTTAGCTCTTGCGTGACGCCTTCCATCTCTGTTAAGGCCGGTATGAATGTTCCTTTGATTGCTTCTTCCAGCGGTTGGAGCATCTGTCTAATGCCAGGCACTGTTCTCATAAGAAAGGTCCATCTGTGCTTAACCCGGGAGCTGCGGGAAGACTCTTAAGAGTTCCCCCGGCGGACTGCGGGAAGACTCTCCTGAGTAAGTAAAATTAAAAATCAACTTTTGACATCGAAAAAAAAAAAGATTTTTTTTATTTTTTATTTTTTTATTTTTTTATTTTTGTTTGGCCCCTGGGCCATGCAAAATCTCAGTCCTCTACCTCCCCTCCTTCCCCACTTTCCTCCTATCCCTCAGTTATCACCTATTTTCCCTATTATTCCCTTATTCTGAGGTATATTTTCGTGCTAACATTAGCGAGTTGCAAGCAGGGTGTTGTCATCACTGATGCAAAGCGAGTGCAAGAGAGAGAGAGAGAGTATCGATCGACTGTGTCGCAGTGGCCTTGGGGAAAATTGGCGGGAAGGTAGCTTGCCTCACCCATACATTATACAACTCGCGGGCTATATCTCCGATTTTGACCATCCAAACGCTGTTTTCACTCGTTTTATTGTTGTTTCAGGTTAATACCTTTATAATCAACCCATAATAGGCGCATATGGATAAGTATTAATGCTATTAATGGTACAATGAATATTTTAGTGACGGAAACACCTCAAATACGTCAGCACAGGGGGACGTTTTCAATTACCCCCATGCACACTTGTTAGGTTAACACCATATGTGAAGGCAGTATATGCAGCATGTGGTTCAGATTTCGCAATGTCTGCCAGGGTTTTCACTTCCTTTACCCACTCCGCTACCTTTTTTCGCACATAGTCTCTCTTGCATTCTTCTGTGCCTATTACTGCTCCCAAATGGCGTTGACCCTCCTTTGTAATCTTCACTCCTGTCCCATCAAAAGTCCGCACCGCTTCTTCATACTTGTTTTCTTTCACTATTAGTACAGATTTACTAGCATTCGGATGGTACCCAATGACTTCGCCTACCGATTGTACTTTCCGCCACCATTCTTTGAGATCCCCTATTTTTCCTGCACCTGTGAGGTCATCTGCATACGCCACTTGTTTCACTCAGGTTACCTCATGTTTTATTTTCTGCTGCAGAATTGATAGTGCCAGTGCGTACATTGCCATTGCCACTGGATCTCCTTGCGTTGTTCCTTCATTTGACTTGAGAATTTTCATTT
The DNA here is from genome assembly GCA_037953745.1 of Lithodes maja. Lineage (NCBI taxonomy): Eukaryota > Metazoa > Arthropoda > Malacostraca > Decapoda > Lithodidae > Lithodes > Lithodes maja. Next base: position 98,175 of record JBAKBP010005963.1, on the reverse strand, counting down.
CTTCCTTCTTTGTGCTTCCAACTATATACAGGTTAGCTGGCTCCTTATAAGTATTTTCTATGTACTTTGCGATGCTCGGGCATTTGATCTTGATGTTGTGAATAGCTGCCTCCCTATTAATGGTGTTAAAGGCATTTGTTGCATCCACTAGCAGTACCGCTTCACAATCTTCCTCATGATACACCTTCCCCATTGCATGTATTGCTGCTTCTCCTCCGGCTTGCTGTCCTGCACATACTTGTAAGTTGCCCACTGCTCTTTGTACATCTTTTCCAAATACGGACATGATTGCTTTTCCTATAATCCTTCTAAGAACTTCCCCAACTCCTGGTCTAACTCCTGGATTCTTATTTAAAGGTATCAGGCGACATGCTGTCAGAGCTTCTATGTTCACGCATGGTGATGATGCAAGTTTCTTTGCCAGCATTGCTTTTGCTTCACATAGGTCACCCGCGGCTGAACCAAACTTGTTTTGACTTAGGAAGATCCTCCAAGTCTTAGCATCTACTCCTGATGGACCTGCTCCTCCCTGTGTTTTCAGCGCCTTTCTCCATATGAGGTCTCCAGTTATATTCTCATATATCACCGGGTCTGGAGGAACATATTCCCCGTCTAGTTTGGCCTCATCACTTGCTGGTTTTGCTTCTGGGTGTTTCTCCTTCAGCTGGTCCAAGATGCGTCGATTCACTTCGTGCACCCCACTTGAGGCTTCCCCAGTGACCATTCTGACTCCCTGTGCCACTTTACCAATCCTCATGCTATTTCCCACTGATTGTGCCATATCATCTGGCTTCCTCTTTCTTCGTTGTTTTGTTTTCAGTCTTTGCTGGATTGCTCGTACTTGGCTAAGAATTTTGTCTAACTCCCCATTTTTCCACCACTCCATTCTCTGTTTCAGCACTTTAATGTTCTCATTCAGTTTTCCCTTGGGTCTTTTTCTTTGAAGGAACAACTGAGGAATGAAAGAAGCTATCTTGATTGCCACGTGCGCCAAAGGGGCATCCTGAACATACTTTAGGATCATACGTCTGAGTTCCCCCAGCATGTCTTTTGCGGCTTCACAAATCGGTAGTTCAAACTTATTATGTTGCCATTGTATCACTTCTGTATAGATTTCATTCACTAATGTTGTGAGTCCGTCACCAGAATGTCCCATCCATTCTCCACCATTCATGTTTACGTTACGAGGTCGTTCGTTCTGTTCACGATTTTCGATTATTTCTCTCTCATTATCTTCGTTTAGGCCTACACTATTTTCATTATTTTGTTCCACACCTCTGTTGTCTTGCGAATTATTGATTCCTGCATTTTCTTCTGCGGGCTGCAGTTGTTGATTGTTATTTTCTGCATTTTCTCTAACAGGGTTTGCTTGTACATCTCCATTAACTACATTGTCTGTTTCACGGTTCATTTGTACTGCATCTCTCACTGCGTTTTGTCTGTCATCAGGATTATTCCTCGACTGGGACCGAGTTAATATCATCTTGTCTTATTATCATAATTTCCTACCTATTCCATAATACTGAGTCTATCTATCATTTCTTCCTAAGGGACGAGCCTCTGCCCGATAAAGGTGAAAATGTAAACATCCTATGAGTAGCGTTAGAGATAGAAAAAGTAAGATAAGTTATTTAACTCACCTAGTATGATGCAAGGCTACAAAAGATCAGACTATATTACAAGACAGTGAGTGCAAAAGAAAATAGAAAAATAAAGTAAAATAAAAGTAGTGTTTAAAAATACGCACAAAGAATAAACACCGGAAAAAAAAAATATATATATATATATAATACAAAACGATTATTGTAGTGAGAAAGGAAATACACTAATTAAGAGAGTAAAATGATTAAAAAGACAAGTGTCAAAATAGTGCTAAGGATTAAAGAAGGATGTTAGAAATCTACTATTAGTTTGAGAAAAAGGTCCCGGTTATCAGTATGCACATAATATATCAGCGAATTATACCTATTTTAAATAGTATACTTAGTTACTAGTTCGTTAGAGATAACTCTCACATGAAATATACCACTTCAAGTCTGATTTCCTGACTCGGCCATAAATCATATATAACCCTACCTAATATAATCGGCCTGTTTCCTCAAAGCTAAATGACTCTATACAAAGCTAAACAAACCTTGGCAATTTGAGCCGCTTTACATTCTAAATATGCCTAACTTTAAATGGAAACCGGCCAATTATGTCCTAAGATATAATTATTTTCAAGACAAATATATGTACAAAATATTACATCATGTTACTCATGTAATAGTAGCATGAGGGACATTGAGGAAAGTGGAAGGAAGAGGGAAGGAGGGAAGAGGGAAGGAGAGGGGAGGGAAGGAGGGAAGAGGGAAGGAGAGGAGAGGGAAGTGAATGTGTGGGTAAGGATGGGGGGGGGGGAGGGTTGAATACTTGTCACTGTGTTTCTCTCTCTCTATTATACAGGTAGCTACTACTACTCTTACACAAACACACATTTATTTTTAAGCTGCATTGCATCAAAAACTACCACTGACATTTTGTTTTCAATACAAATCTCCCCCATGGATTTAGATAAGAACCATACTTAAATACACTTTTGTTTTGCCTTTATACTGTCAGGTATCATATTACTTTAGGCGAGGGGGAGGAGAGGTAGAGAGGGGGGGGGGGGGGAATGTTGTGGTCAGCGAGGTTTATGGCTCCTTCCTCTATTCCCTTACTCCGCCTTTTCGCCTCTGCTGTACTTCGCTGTCTCTCTCCTGCATACTTCCCCTGCTGCAGTCGTCCTCTCAGCATTAGCGCCATGCAGAATATTTCGGTCCTCTTTCACACAACCAGCTTCTCCATGCACTGGCACGATGACAGATGGCATGTGGGTTGGGAAGGGGGGGGGGGGGGGGCACACCCTAGGGTGAGTGGTGTAGGCTGGAGACAGTCAAGGAGGGAGGGTATTTTGCCTGGCATCGGCTTGCCCCTCGTCCGTACGCCTCCCTCGCTGCCTGGCACAGCACTCTTCAATTTTCCGTCTCTTCTTTCACATGTTGTTTGATTTTGGTTAGATAGAACTCCAGAGTTTCACCCAATATCAAATCACCGTAATTTCCCACTCACCCTGTTGTATATTTCAAAATTCCATCACCACCCCTTCCCTCACTAACTTGCTGTTCACCACGGAGAGAAAAATCCATACGTCCTTACCCCCACACATACCCCCACCAAATCCTCTTCCATTCCGCCTACCACCCTCACCCAGCAAAATCCTCCACACGCATCTACCTCTCAAATAACCCCCGACCTCGCCCCCAATAGATGCCCTTCACCTGTAAAACGTTCTTCCCCTCAATATAAAACATCGTCGAGCAACTCAAGTCCCACGATAAAATTTACCTTCCCACCAGGAATGCCAGAGGTAGAATAATCAACAGACCCATCAGATTTAAAGACAGTTATACAAAAATAACACCCCGTTCCGACACTAAAGACCCAAGCCACACAACACACACCCCCTCCTTCTCACACACCTCCTTCACCCACCTTACCTAAACTGATCTTGCGCATTGCCTCACTATATTTTCCCAGCCTACAACACCGCACAAGACAACCCCAAAAAACCCTAGACTCATAATCCCCCTTCATCCCCAGCTCCGGTTTCGTGCGGTAATCCCTCCCCTTCGGTTAGTAACCCATTCACCACACTAAACAGACCTCCTGTCAATCCCACACACCTCACTCCAACCCCCACGTGGGAAAACTACAAACCATTCATACGAAAGGTTAAAGTAAAAACCCCCACTGGACACTTACGTCTACAATGCCCACATCAAGCCCGGGCAACCGCCCGTCACAACACAGAGGACACATTCTTACAGGTATACATTGACCTACAAAAGAAACCTGACCGTCGCTCTCTTGCTTGGTGGAAACTTCTAAACACCCTCAAAATGACCCACCATAACTATGCTTCTTTTTACTGCACCCTTGAGGCTCGGAGACGAGCCTATAATGAAGGAGAGGGAAGTAAAATGCCCCAGAACGAGAAGCCCACCACAGAAGCCACGAGCGAACACCACACAGAAACACCCGAAAGAAAGGTCCACAGAACGAAAGGACCAGCTGACCTAACCAGCCAATTCAGACAGGCCCAAGCCCGTAGGGCTAAGCAGCTCCAGGCCGCACCTACCTACCCCTTCTAAACTGACCATTTTCCACACCTCACGTACACTACCCCCTCGTGTACTACACTTCTAACTACAATGATGATGAACAGGAATATACATTATATTAAAAACACCCATGCCCTGCCCCTAGGTTGAGCCAAGGCCAACAAATCAGACAGCCATATATCTATGTATGTTCTTACATCCGAGAAGTAGATGTTTTATATCATAGAAGTTAAAACACACACGCCTGTCCCTAGACCTCGTATATAATTTCCCATGACGAGTATAGATATATGTAACCCGTGCTCAGTCGCCCCCTTGCATTGTTCCTCTAGTAACTAAGTGTCTCTATAATATTAACTGCCACCAGTATTGATACGACATAGCGGCACTGTCCTTGTGTCGTATTGTGCCAAGTGCAGATCAACCAGGTTTCATCACCTTATTAGGATGACGACTATAATGTCGTCGTTCATCGATGTATTCAATCCTTAGGTTACGTATTAATATTAACATTCCCTAACCTATCTTGTCTTGCCAGACTAAGTTTCTGAAGACCCATCGCCCCCATAAATCTATGTATTTAATCCTTAGTTTAAGTATTAATATTAACATTCCATAACATAATTATCTTGTCTTGCCAGACTAAGTTTCTGAAGACTAATCGCCTATAAAATCTATGTATTCAATCCTTAGGTTAAGTATCTTTATCCGCCATTGTGTTCACCTTTTTCCATTTACTTTTCCACAATTGTCATACGTCTTCCACTTACCTCCTTCGTATCCACAGTCCACACTACGCCATTTTACTTCGTGTCCTACACCTCTTACCCGCCCGATTCTACCTACACGATGATGAACAAGAATATACATTCATATTATAATACACCCATGCCCTGTACCTAAGTTAGGATATTAATATCAACATACCCTAAAATACCTTGTCTTGCCAGACTAAGTTTCTGAAGACCCATCGCCCCATAAATCTATGTATTCAATCCATAGGTTAAGTATCTTTATCCGCCATTGTGTTCACCTTGTTCCATTTACTTGTCCACAATTGTCATGCGTCTTCCACTTACCTCCTTCGTATCCACAGTCCACACTACGCCAATTTGCTTCGTGTCCTACACCTCTTACCCCAACCAGAGATTGTATAGATAACCTTGTGTTACGGCTGGATCGGCAATACATATTCGGGATTCTTGATCGTAGGACAGAAATGGCTTATGTGACAACGACACGCTCGATTCCAGTCCCAAATACTATATGCTCCAGACAACAAAAGCACCAACGCCCTACAGAGTTATCGTCTATGGTAACGAGGTACCTTAACTCGGCGAAAGTGTACAACAGGGGTAGGCTATGAGGCTAAACTCCCTCAGACATTTATAGGTTACGTTATTACTAAAGAAATGCAATACTCAAGAAACTACGTTAATATTAAGCCTCTAATAATGTAGAATAGAAGCAGGCTAAAGGTATGACAGTGAAATGCTAAATGACAAATGTACACGCCTACTTGAAAGCGCGTGCACTAGAATAACTGTCCCCTACTAACATGCACTAGCATGTAGCATACAAGATGTTCATGATCCAGTAGATACCTAATAATACACATGGAAGGAACATAAATAGTAGTCACTTATTATAAGAATGAATCTATACTTGGAATAACTAAAAGGTTGCAGGCAACAGTACTGCGCCGGTAGCCTACTACCGCATAGGCTACTTCGCTTCTCTCACTCTGTCTCCCCTCTGAGTCTGTATGCGCCCTACGCAACAGAACTCCGGACACAGCAGCAAAACGACAGTGCAGTTAATTGATACATGAAAGTATTAATAGTGTTGTCTTGTGTGTGAGTAATGTGTATTGTAAAGTGTTATATACATAAACTTAAAGAGAGCTGCAATGCATAGTAAAATAAAGATATCACCCACTCATCATCCCCATGTGTTCTAGCTAGCAGGCCAAGTCACAGGAACAACGAGTCCCAGCACCGAAAGCGAGAACCCAGGAAAAGACTGTAGAGAACACAAGGACAGATAAATTACGTTACTCTACTATACCGGCACTACGAGCGAGCTGTAGTCTCTGGTACTGCACTCGCTCCTGGCTCGGTAGGCAAATCAAGGCTAAGTCCTCACCCCTCCACAGACAACTCCTGGGCATGGTCGGGCTCTTACACATGGCACTAGTCTAGTCACAAATTGGATGATGAGCTGGGCATATAACTCGTGAACATGTAGAACGTTCACCAACTATCCTCATCAAGAAGATCGCTGTTCACATTAACCCCTTAAATCTAATACATGTAAATATATGCTTGTCCTAAGAGTAATACGAGAGGTGAGTGCTGAAACTCCTTTAGGACCTCAAGGGAAGGGTATGCATTTAAATAGAGAGAAGAATGAAATGAGAGTAATGTCGTCAGAGAGAAAGAGTGCAACCGTGAGAAATTGGGAGAGAGGGCAAGGGATGTTAGAATCTCAAAGGTTCTAGGCAACCTGGTCATAGAGCACACAGCGAGCCTCCAGGCAATGTGCTGTACGACAACATGGGCAGCCCAGACAGCATAGGCAGGCGGCAATGTACTACCAACCCTGTCGCACCTAGCTATAAGCGCAGGGCTGCCAACCGGTCCATACGTCTGGCAACCACCCCCCCGGCAGCGTGGCGCACCGCTACCCTCTCGCTCTGAAGTCTAACTCACTCTCTCTCTCTGAATTCCTATCATCTCATCTATCAACTTCTCTATTGATACTACATATTAAATGGAAGGTCTCGACATGGCTTAAAACAAAACCCACCACTGGTTAGCAAATGACGAGACCTTTGCAGAGATACAAAGAACATAGTTATACGTTGTCACACTCAATATAAGCAGCCAGCATGGTACAGCGTGGTACCGTGGTGGTACAGTGGAGTACCAAGGAGTACAATCAGGTTACGTTGCCACGCACTGGGTGCGTCACAGCCCCCCCAAGACTTTAGATAATCGACCTTAGAAGCATTATCAAAATCTGACAGGCAACCAACCGACCTGCTACCCTTAGCTGCCACTAATTGCAAAAGGTGCACAACAACTGAAGTGTGAATTATACATAAAACACAATATCGCATGCATCATGCTACAACAATAAAGACTTACAAAACTAAAAAAAAAATTCTCGTTTATTTTATTGTTTTATAATCTTTTTGGACGGCGTTATGATAGCCTAATTTTACTCCTGCTCAACCCACACACCGTGCACGACTATCCTGGATCATCAACCCTTGATAGACAATCTGCTATCACGTTCTCACTCCCGGCAATATGCTGAATGTTGAGATTATACTCTTGGAGCATTAGGGACCACCTGGTCAACCGCATATTCCGATTGTGAAACTGATTTAGGAATTTCAAGGGATGATGGTCCGTATAAATCGTCACTACCGGGCCGTAGGCTGGAACATAAACTTCGAAATGTTTGAGCGACAAAACGATAGCAAGAAGCTCCTTCTCTATAGTCGAGTAATTCCTTTGTGCCGAATTAAACTTGCGAGAAAAGAAGCTCACTGGGTGTTCCAAGCCCTCGGAATCAGTCTGCAGTAACACTGCCCCGGCACCCACACCGCTGGCATCAGTCGCCAGCTGAAAACTCCTGGAGAAGTCTGGGGCTCTCAAAATCGGATGTGTACACAGCAGGTGCTTGACTAGGTCGAAAGCCCTCTGACACTCCGCAGCCCAACAGAACTTCACTGACTTCGACAGTAGATCAGTTAACGGTGCTAAGACAGTAGAGTATCCCCGGATGAAGCGCCTATAATAGCCTATCATACCTAGGAACCGCATGACCTGGCGCTTAGTGGTGGGCCTGGGAAACATATTGATAGCCTGTATCTTGCTCAGGGGGGGGGCACACCCGGCCTAACCCGACCACGAAGCCAAGATACTGCACAGTAGCCTTTACAAACTCGCACTTCCTCAGGTTCACCACCAGCCCAGCATCGTGCAACTTCCCAAACAGGGTCTGTAAGTTCCTTAGGTGATTTTCAAAATTGTCATCATACACTATCACGTCATCAAGGTAGACCGTGCAGTTAGGGATTTCGTCACAAATATCGTTCATCAGGTTCTGAAACGTGGCAGGTGCGTTCTTAAGCCCATAAGGCATTACGTTACATTGGTAGGTCTTGCCATCTACCACAAAACCACAAACTTGCTTAGCTCGGTCCGACAGGGGTACTTGCCAGTAGCCTTTTACAAGATCAATTTTAGTAAGGTACTTTGCATTCCCTATCTTGTCCACGCTGTCGTCAACTCGAGGCAAAGGGTAAGGGTTGGTAGTGGTCAAGCCATTTAGCCTACGAAAATCTATGCAGAACCGCACCTTGCCGTCAGGTTTTGGCTGCAACGTGACGGGTGATGTCCACTTCACATAACCTTCAGTGATCATCCCTCTCTCAACCATGTACTTTAACTCCTCCCGTAAAGCTGGCAACTTTACCGGGGGCACACGGTAGGGCACTGACTTGAAGGGCACATTATCACCGACATCCACGTCGTGCGTTACCTGAGTAGTGAGACCTGGGTGTTCGGCGAAAACAGAGGGGTATGACCTGAACAGGCCTAGGACAGCAGCACCCTGGTGCTCAGGCAGGTGACTTACAGCTTGCCTAGCCTCTTGTTCAGTATTCCCCGCCCACTGTTCCGCGGAAATGACACAGTCCCAGCTATCCTCCTCAGCAGCATGACTGTCCCCACCTCCTTCTCCACCCTGGCCGCTGCAGGCCAGCACAGGGACAGTGAGAGGCTCTGAGGGGCGTCTCACATACTCTTTCATGAGGTTAACATGACATAACTGATGTTTTTTTCTACGGTCAGGTGTTGCAACGAGATAATCAAGGTCGGACAGTTTCTTAGCCACCACATACGGCCCAATAAACTTGGCAGAAAGGGGGTGTCCAGGCAAAGGTAAAAGCAACATTACCTCCTGACCCACCGAAAACTCCCGAAGCTTCACCTTGGCGTCATACTGGTGCTTCATGACCGCCTGTGCATTAACCAAGTTATTACCTGCCGCTGCCATGCAACCTATAAGTCTCTCCCGGCTCTCAAGGATATATTTAAGTACAGACCCCGGCTTCTCTTCGCCCTCCCAGATCTCTTTCACCATACTTAAAGGTCCTCTCACATTATGGCCAAAGACTAGTTGATTTGGACTGAACCCCAGGCTCTCTCCTGGGACTTCACGTGCAGCGAACAGAACATACGGCAGACCCAAATCCCAATCAGTGTCATGTTCTGCACAGTAACAGCGTAGCATACTCTTCAGGGTCGAGTGCCACCGCTCCAAGACTCCCTGACTCTCGGGATGGTAGGCTGACGACACTACAGAACATATACCGTGCAACTGAAGGGTTTGCTTGAACAATTTGGATGTAAAATTGCTCCCCTGGTCTGACTGCACCTCACGTGGAAATCCATAACGGGAACAGAACAATAATAAGTTTTTAACAACTGCCTTTGCCGAGCCGTTTCTCATGGGGTATGCGTCCGGGTATCTCGTAGCCACATCCATGATTGTCAACAGGAATTTATTGCCACTACTAGTAGGCGGGAAAGGGCCAACCAAATCTACTACAACTTTGCTGAACGGAGGTCCGGTGACAGGTATGGGAAACAAAGGTGCCCTCGGGATTGTCTGGTTAAGCTTCCCCGTTGTCTGGCAGGTCGCACACCCAGCCACCCATGCACAGACATCAGCCTTGACCCCAGGCCACCAGAAAAACCTGCCCAATGCCGCCAATGTTTTTGTTACCCCCAAATGACCCGCCACCGGCACATCATGCGCCAGACACAATAAGGACTCTCTATACTTATTTGGAACAACCACCTGGTCTACTACCCTCGCACCGCCCTCCCACTTCGATTTGGGGTCTAGAAATCTGCGGTACAATATCCTGTTGAGCCTAAAGAAATCTCCCGGCTTCGCATCCCCATCTTCCTCCAACTCTATGGCACCATTGCTATAACGAGCTAGGCTAGCGTCTTGCAGCTGCTGCTCACTAATGTCCCTGGGCGTCAATGCATCAAGATGGTTTTGTAATAAGACATTACCCCGGCTAGTAGGCTCTACTGCCTTAGTGGCTCTCGCTACAGCTCTTGCCTCACGCGAAGTCTTACCCAACTCTGCCTTGTTACGCACCATATCTGGGCCAGAGTCAACTCCCGTGTTTATTATAGGTCCAAGTACCGAATCACCGAGAAGTGCAGCAGAATCAATGTCCCTTTTCCTGCCCTTAGCAACCTTCTCCTGATCCTTCCTCCACTGTCCCCGAGGTTGAGTGCTAGGCTGTGCAGGAGCCGCAGAGCGAGATCGGGTTACCACACAGGCCATCTCATCCTGTTGGCACCTCCCAACCCATTCCCGATTCTCACCATCCACGTCGGCCGCCCTCTCGGCAACGACTAAGGGTGGAGTCCCGGAAGTGGGCACCGCAAAGTCGTTGCCGAGAAGAAGGTCGACGCCCTCAACTGGCAAACACTCAACGATCCCTACATCCAGCTCCCTGCACACCTCTCCCACTCTCAACTCCAACCTCACAAGTGGGTATGACCTCGTAGCATTTATACCCTGCACCACAACAACTCTGGCCGCATTTATCGGTTTCCCTGTGAAGTTCCTCAACAAAGTTTGCGAAGCCCCCGTATCCCTCAGCAAGTCAACCCTCCGTAGTTCACTCCCCCAGCTCACAAACCCGTGTCCCCGATGGCTACAGAAAGTGTCCCGGACAGGTGTCGAGCCTTCCGTACGCTTCTTTACCGCGTGTGCCTCAGCTGCTGACAACCTACCCCGGGCAGTTGCTGCAGCCTTCAGAGACACACCGATACTGTGAACCAATGACACCGGCTTAGCGGGAGTGTTACTAGGGCACTCACGTGAATAATGGCCTAGCTTCTGACATTTGTAACATTTCACATCCCCAATGGGCTTCTTCCCTTGTGCGGGCGAAGAAGGGGCCTGACCTTTAGTAAACGGGAGAGGCTTGTGTTTGTAGGTGTTATTAGGTGCAATGCATTTAGTGTGGTTATGTGTGTCATAGGATTTGTTATTATCGAAAACTCCGGTGGGTGGGGTATAGCGCCCCTTCTGCCCTGACTCAGCCCTCTGAGCGGCACCGCAACCACGAATCAATGATAATCTGAAGTCTGCCATCTTGGCAGCCTCCTCTACTGTCTTGGGACATTTTTCCTTAATGTTCAGCGTTAGATCGGTTCCAGTACATTTGTAAAACTGTTCCAGATAGAAAAGTTGCTTAATTTCCTCAGCCGACTCTGCGTGCTCGGACCGAAACCAGTTATTACATGCATCTGTTAAGTCCCGTGCGTGCTCCATAAAACTGACGTCGCTCTTCTTATTCACGCCACGGAACTTCAATCTATAAGTTTCGGGTTGCAGTTCGTAGGCCCGGAGCACAGCCTCCTTCACCAGTCCATACACTACACTCTCGTCCAGTGACAGTGCATCGTAGGCTTTCAACCCCTTACCCACTAGACGTGATGAAACTAATGCTGCCCATTTAACCTCCGGCCAGTCATACTCACGACACTTCTTTTCGAAACGAGCAAAAAACTCAGTCACTGCTGTCTCATCAAATGCGGGTACTAACTTAATTAAATGCGAAAGTGAGTCTGTAACCCGGTGCCCACCACCGAGATGACGCCCCGTGGTCTCTACTCTAGACTTCTCGACATCCATTTCAGCCTGGTACCTGGTTGCATCCTGATTGGCTTGGATTCTAGCAACCTCTATGCGTTCTATACTAGCCTGTTGTATCTGAGTCTCCTGCAGCTTAAACTTAGCTAGTTCTAGCTGAAATAACATCTCAGGAGACAGGCCTGGGGGGGGAGAGCACAAAATGGGGGATCCACACCGAGACGTGTTTACGGGTAAGCCAGCTTGCCCTTGAGAACCCTCCTGCTGCATCGTGCTAAGACTCGCTGGCTGAGGGCCCAGCTCAGGGGTAGAGTGGAATGGAGGCTTGGAGGGAACCCCCCAAGACCCCACTCCACCCACCGCCCCATCGCCATCACCCAACAAACATGCCACCAAATTCTTCTTGGGCCAACTGTCAGGACAGTCCCGCCCCAAAACCGTGGCTAAACAGCGAAGACCGTAACAATCAATAGCCTGCAGGCGCTGTTCGGTCAAAGGTGTCTGCAAAAATGCCCGGGCATCCCTCTCTCCACTTATAACACTCCCCTCCCCAAACATCTGTTGTACTTGCTGGTCACTAGGCTGTACCGTGTTATCCTCCCCCGTAAATGATGAGTCATCAGACATAGTGCTGGTTATACAATTGCTGTTCATAAAAAAAAAGAAGTGCTTATTACTAATTGCAGTCTCGACTCACAAAATGTTAAAGATGCTTGAATGACTCTACTCTAGACACCCCTAACGAAACAATCTGCAAGTCCACCAATACAATAATGACACAATAAAAATTCCTCCAATATGCAAGAAAATTCTAGCCAGCTCTACTAGGTAGCATAGAATAGTTCTCCAAAAAAACATGTGATAGGATACTACTGAATCTTGTGCAAGGTCGCCATTTTGTTACGGCTGGATCGGCAATACATATTCGGGATTCTTGATCGTAGGACAGAAATGGCTTATGTGACAACGACACGCTCGATTCCAGTCCCAAATACTATATGCTCCAGACAACAAAAGCACCAACGCCCTACAGAGTTATCGTCTATGGTAACGAGGTACCTTAACTCGGCGAAAGTGTACAACAGGGGTAGGCTATGAGGCTAAACTCCCTCAGACATTTATAGGTTACGTTATTACTAAAGAAATGCAATACTCAAGAAACTACGTTAATATTAAGCCTCTAATAATGTAGAATAGAAGCAGGCTAAAGGTATGACAGTGAAATGCTAAATGACAAATGTACACGCCTACTTGAAAGCGCGTGCACTAGAATAACTGTCCCCTACTAACATGCACTAGCATGTAGCATACAAGATGTTCATGATCCAGTAGATACCTAATAATACACATGGAAGGAACATAAATAGTAGTCACTTATTGTAATAATGAATCTATACTTGGAATAACTAAAAGGTTGCAGGCAACAGTACTGCGCCGGTAGCCTACTACCGCATAGGCTACTTCGCTTCTCTCACTCTGTCTCCCCTCTGAGTCCGTATGCGCCCTACGCAATAGAACTCCGGAAACAGCAGCAAAACGGACAGTGCAGTTAATTGATACATGAAAGTATTAATAGTGTTGTCTTGTGTGTGAGTAATGTGTATTGTAAAGGTTACATACATAAACTTAAAGAGAGCTGCAATGCATAGTAAAATAAAGATATAACCCACTCATCATCCCCATGTGTTCTAGCTAGCAGGCCAAGTCACAGGAACAACGAGTCCCAGCACCGAAAGCGAGAACCCAGGAAAAGACTGCAGAGAACACAAGGACAGATAAATTACGTTACTCTACTATACCGGCACTACGAGCGAGCTGTAGTCTCTGGTACTGCACTCGCTCCTGGCTCGGTAGGCAAATCAAGGCTAAGTCCTCGCCCCTCTACAGACAACTCCTGGGCATGGTCGGGCTCTTACACATGGCACTAGTCTAGTCACAAATTGGATGATGAGCTGGGCATATAACTCGTGAACATGTAGAACGTTCACCAACTATCCTCATCAAGAAGATCGCTGTTCACATTAACCCCTTAAATCTAATACATGTAAATATATGCTTGTCCTAAGAGTAATACGAGAGGTGAGTGCTGAAACTCCTTTAGGACCTCAAGGGAAGGTTATGCATTTAAATAGAGAGAAGAATGAAATGAGAGTAATGTCGTCAGAGAGAAAGAGTGCAACCGTGAGAAATTGGGAGAGAGGGCAAGGGATGTTAGAATCTCAAAGGTTCTAGGCAACCTGGTCATAGAGCACACAGCGAGCCTCCAGGCAATGTGCTGTACGACAACATGGGCAGCCCAGGCAGCATAGGCAGGCGGCAATGTACTACCAACCCTGTCGCACCTAGCTATAAGCGCAGGGCTGCCAACCGGTCCATACGTCTGGCAACCACCCCCCCGGCAGCGTGGCGCACCGCTACCCTCTCGCTCTGAAGTCTAACTCACTCTCTCTCTCTGAATTCCCACTGTCTTATCTATCAACTTCTCTATTGATACTACATATTAAATGGAAGGTCTCGACATGGCTTAAAACAAAACCCACCACTGGTTAGCAAATGACGAGACCTTTGCAGAGATACAAAGAACATAGTTATACGTTGTCACACTCAATATAAGCAGCCAGCACGGTACAACGCGGTACCGTGGTGGTACAGTGGAGTACCAAGGAGTACAATCAGGTTGCGTTGCCACGCACTGGGCGTCACAATATATATAATATATATATATATATATATATATATATATGTGGGTGTGGGTGTAAATATATATGTACTTACATACATACAACCATACATACATAAATAACTCAATGTGTAACTATTAGTAAATACAGATAAAGTTGTGTGATTTATGTAGCCTACAGTAATGTGAAGATTGGTGTAGTGAGGTGGATGTTACCCTGACGCCACCTACATTAAACCTTAACTCGCTCAATAAACTATCCCTGACATTTCATCTGGTAAGCAGAGAGGGTAAGAGAGAGAGAGAGAGAGAGAGAGAGAGAGAGAGAGAGAGAGAGAGAGAGAGAGAGAGAGAGAGAGAGAGAGAGAGAGAGAAGATGAGACACTGCTGGTGGTGGTGGTGGTGGTGAGGTTGCTTGACTGTCTTTTCGATAATACTGTTTTAGGTATTGGTGTGTGTGTGTGTGTGTGTGTGTGTGTGTGTGTGTGTGTGTGAGACGGTGCTGGTATTGGTGGTGCTGGTGATGATGGTACTCCAATGTATTCTCGATTATTTATATGTTTACGTATTATTTATATAATTATGTAAAACTTCATTGCAAGAAAGTGACAAAATACAATGAATGGCCTTTCTGCAGGAGAGTGGATCCAGTTTTATTTGCCTCTACTTCTCTGATCGCACGGTGTTTGTAAATTTTAAATCATAGGACTTTGGGGGATATCATCTTAGGAAGTAAATTACATACATACATACATAATTTATATAATTCATCAAAATCAATAAAATAATATATATAAATAAACTCTATGATAGTATTATGCATTCCAAGCCATTAATGTAATCCTGGCATGGTCAATTTCCAGGCAGTAGTCTACCTCCAAAATTACCCAGGCGAGGCATACATGTTAGCAGAGAATCCGCTTAAAATGCACGCGCGCGCGCACGCACACACACCTCCCCGTGGCGTAACTGATAGCGCGTCTGGCTCACAACCAGAAGGTTCCGGGTTTGAGACCCGGGCGGGGAAGAGACATTTGGGCAAGTCTCCTAACGGTGTAGCCTCTGTTCACCTAGCAGTATAAATAAGAACCTGGTATAAGTGGACGAAGTTGTGACGTCCCATCTGGGGTTGGTGATCGGTTACAAGGTGAGATGGGTATCGTACTGGTCAACCTAAGCTACTGGTCAACCTAAATCTTCGGGTGAAACTGGTACCGTAGTGAGAATGGTACCGTACAGATTAACCCTAAGCCTTCGTTTCCAGATGTCGCCAATTGGCTAAAAATACAGACTACACACACATCCACAGCCA
Source organism: Lithodes maja (assembly GCA_037953745.1). Taxonomy (NCBI): domain Eukaryota; kingdom Metazoa; phylum Arthropoda; class Malacostraca; order Decapoda; family Lithodidae; genus Lithodes; species Lithodes maja. The sequence goes on along the minus strand of JBAKBP010005963.1, from coordinate 82,337 downwards.
TTCCAACGATACATAAACACTTAACATGCATTTCACGCAATACATTCCCAGTTAAGGAGGCGCGATAATAATGAGCTTAGCTCGCATTGCGTGGATTCCCCTTGACTAACAAGTAACTGAGTAACTGAGTAACACACACACACACACACATACTAACACACACACACACACACATACTAACACACACACACATACTAACACACACACACACACACACACACACACACTAACACACACACACACACACACACACACACACACCCGTAAAACATACAGACTACACACACATCCACAGCCATTCCAACGATACATATAACACCTACACATATAGGAGGCGGGAAATAACGAGCATGCTCACTCCCGCAATACAACTAGAGTAAGAACTAGAGTAAGTACACACTTAGCTATTTATTGGGACAGTGTTAACAATGACCTTCTGCGGGGCCACTGTCTAGGTACGGTGTACACTCGGATACCATAGTCTCTAGCCCACTCATAACAATGCGTGGAACCCCTATACATTTTCTTCATGCAATTACAACTCTCTGGATTGATTTTAGGGTAGAACTTGCTTTCCAAAAAATAGTATACATTATATAGTTTATCATGTGATGTATAGAACAAATATTCGTTTCATGATATATATTTTCATCATTATAAATAGGTGAAGTCCCCGTATATTAATGACTATGGCATCCTTTAGTACAGCTACTATGCTTACCACTAGCGACATTAAGGGAGACCCACCTCGTTTTTGTTTTATCTCTCTCTCTGGGTTGTATCCATATGGCCCCATTCAGCCTACTGTTTTAAGATGTTTATCCCCATCCAGGTGTAGATTTTGGCGAGCGGAAGCGAGCCAACATATTTTATAAACAAACATTGACAACAGGCTAAATTTGTACATTTTTCGATCGAAACATTTCTGCGGCAAAGCCGGATTTTTCCATACAATGCTGGCGAGCTCGACACCTGGATGGGCATAAACGTCTTAGAACAGTATGCTGAATGGGGCCAAATGGATACAAGCCAGAGAAAGAGAGAAAAGTAGAGAACAAAATGAGGTGACCGCCCCTTAAACAATTACCGGGTATATAGTGGAATCTATCTGTGCCGGTCACTATAGGCACTGGTTAACCCTTGCAAGAGCCGATAGCGCATTTGTTTTCTGTTTTATGGCTATTACCATACACAACGTTTATAATACCTCTCCTATGACCCCACCATACAAAACGTTTATAATACCTCTCCTATGACCCCACCATACAAAACATTTATAATACCTCTCCTATGACCCCACCATACAAAACGTTTATAATACCTCACCTATGACCCCACCATACAAAACGTTTATAATACCTCTCCTATGACCCCACCATACAAAACGTTTATAATACCTCTCCTATGACCCCACCATACAAAACGTTTATAATACCTCTCCTATGACCCCACCATACAAAACGTTTATTATACCTCTCCTATGACCCCACCATACAAAACGTTTATAATACCTCTCCTATGACCCCACCATACAAAACGTTTATAATACCTCTCCTATGACCCCACCATACAAAACGTGTATAATACCTCACCTATGACCCCACCATACAAAACATTTATAATACCTCACCTATGACCCCACCATACAAAACGTTTATAACACCTCACCTATGCCTCCACCATACAAAACGTTTATAACACCTCACCTATGATCCCACCATACAAAACGTTTATAGTACCTCATCTACTGTATGTCCCCCACCATACAAAACGTTTATAACACCTCACCTATGCCTCCACCATACACAACGTTTATAACACCTCAGCTATGATCCCACCATACAAAACGTTTATAACACCTCACCTATGATCCCACCATACAAAACGTTTATAGTACCTCATCTACTGTATGTCCCCCACCATACAAAACGTTTATAACACCTCACCTATGCCTCCACCATACACAACGTTTATAACACCTCAGCTATGATCCCACCATACAAAACGTTTATAACACCTCGCCTATGACCCCACCATACAAAACGTTTATAACACCTCACCTATGATCCCACCATACAAAACGTTTATAACACCTCACCTATGCCTCCACCATACAAAACGTTTATAACACCTCGCCTATGCCTCCACCATACAAAACGTTTATAACACCTTACCTATGCCTCCACCATACAAAACATTTATAACACCTCGCCTATGACCCCACCACACAAAACGTTTATAACACCTCCACACACACCCTCCCCCTGCTATACCCTTACACTTACCCTCCCTCCCTCCCTCCCACCCTAACCAGGCGCTAATGAGTCTGGCTTAACGCATATATTAAAATTAAACGTTTTTACTCGTATTTTTTTTTTGGTGGGTGTAGATAAACAGAGTCGTTTATGTTGGTGTGGTGATGCATGCTGGCATTGGGGAGTGGGGGTTGTGGGTGGGGGGCCTATGGCAATACTCTATAAATGGGGATTTAATAATTGGGAGATTTAAATAATATATATAATAATTCCCCTCTCCTCCTGCTTCTTGCTTCCAGACATACAATTTTAGGACCAAGTTAGGGCAGTGACCATGACCTTATTTTATATAATAATGTAAAATATAATGACAATTGTTTGTCTGTGATGCGTGAGTGAATTTTTACCTAAAGTTATCATACCTCTGGATCATAACTACCGGTATGCATAATGTTTTTGTACTTTTTTTATATAAATAAAGGTAAATAAATACATAATAAATACTCAATGAGTACTCCCCGTGCCCAACCACCACATTGCCAACATTGTCAAATCACACTCACCATGCCACATATTCTTTGAGACTGCCCAGCGTTTGACAATGAAAGACGACAATTTCTGCGACGTAGATCCTTAAAAGGCATCCTCTCTGACTCTGACTCATTAATTTTTACATATATCCGTCGTTTTCTGAAATGTACACCTGTATGACATTATAACGTTGACTACTCCATGACTAGATTCCACCTCGCCTAGAACTAGCCTTGTGAGGGCCAGTGGCCCACAGGGCTAGTATGAAATAAACGCATCTACCATTACTACTATGAGATAAAGTTATTTCAACATGAATTCGCACAGACACACACACACACACACACACACACACATATATATATATATATATATATATATTCTATGGTAACGACATACACAATGGCATATTTAGGAAAACAAGTTTTTACTCTAGCAACGCATGCGAGTAAATTATATCTTGCAAACATTGAAAACGAAGTACACAACTTGAAATTGATCTTGCGAAACGAGATCATATATATTTTCAACCCTTTAACCTTACAAATTCACCGCTAAATTATCATAAGATATCCCAAATTAAATAGTCCTGAATCGTATTAATCATTACTGGTAGTGAAATAGTGAGAAGATACCTGTGAGGAGGTAATTAACTCACCTCCTGCACACTTGTTCACCCGAGGAATATAGCAATCATAATAGCTGTATTCAAATTTAAGGGGAGGCTGGCCGTTTGTTTGATCTATTAATTCATGTATTATTATTATTTTCTAGAGTCCTCCCTAGACCTCCATTAAGCTTAGAAAAACACCCCCCGAGCCCTCCCTTCAAGATAAATTTTTAAATTTTTCGGCCGGCCGGGTCTTCTTAAAATTGCAGGTTCGCTATCGCTCGCCAGGAAATAATCGACACCTAAATGGCACGAAAGGTCTTAAAATTGACAACAAAATGGGGCGAAAGGTGTTAAAATCGCCAAACTAATGGGCCGAACGTCTTATAATCTCAAAACTAGTGGGGCTAAACATTAGGGAGAAGGGGGTGCAGAAAAACGGTCTGCCTCCCCTTAATTTCATCAGGATGGTCATTATCTCTCTACAAGTGGAGTTGTTCAGAGGTTACAAGATCACCGCCACATGTTTGTTTTATTGTAATCTATATTTTTTATTAATTTCACCACAACACCAAACACCTCCAATGAAATGAATGAAAGCATATATTATGTGATCCACCGGGATTCGAACCTGGGTTATCACACACAGATTTGTAAACACTAACCATTACACCACCAGGACGGTATATATATCAAGGCTAACGTGTGTATTTGGACGTAATTTGGTTGACAATCTAATTTACTACCCAACAATATACCTTTATATACCATGGCTACTTGTAATTTGGTGTTCTTACTAACTCTAGGCGATTTCATACAGCTTAGGAAGGACGTCTAACAATCAGATCCCGTCTCACTTTCATACACTCGTCTAAACTTATTACGTTGGGTTGCACTGTAATTAAACTACGAGCCGTAAATTAACCCCTTCAGCACGTTGACATAAATTAACCCCTTCAGCACGTTGACATAAATTAACCCCTTCAGCACGTTGACGTTAATTAACCCCTTCAGCACGTTGACATAAATTAACCTCTTCAGCACGTTGACATAAATTAACCCCTTCAGCACGTTGACGTAAATTAACCCCTTCAGCACGTTGACGTAAATTAACCCCTTCAGCACGTTGACGTTAATTAACCCCTTCAGCACGTTGACGTAAATTAACCCCTTCAGCACGTTGACGTAAATTAACCCCTTCAGCACGTTGACGCAAATTAACCCCTTCAGCACGTTGACGCAAATGAACCCCTTCAGCACGTTGACGCAAATTAACCCCTTCAGCACGTTGACGTAAATTAACCCCTTCAGCACGTTGACGTTAATTAACCCCTTCAGCACGTTGACGTAAATTAACCCCTTCAGCACGTTGACGTAAATTAACCCCTTCAGCACGTTGACGTAAATTAACCCCTTCAGCACGTTGACGTAAATTAACCCCTTCAGCACGTTGACGTAAATTAACCCCTTCAGCACGTTGACGTAAATTAACCCCTTCAGCACATTGACGTAAATTAACCCCTTCAGCACGTTGACGTTAATTTCATCTTATTCTGGTTACCCTTATATTATTGTCTTCAGCCTAAAATTTACCTTAAGAGATCAAAAGGGGTAAATACGATCTCAATAAACCTCTGAACAACATAGGTCCTTCTTAAACTGCATACAATTGTCTAACTTCAGCCAGAATATATGGTAGAAAAGACGTCATCGCGCTGAAGGGGTTAAGGGGAGATCTCCACTTGAGGGATTTTTATTCTTGACCCCTTTCTCCCTCATGTTTAGCCCCATTGCTTTTGATATTTTTTGTGGCGGATTCTGATGAGAAACTGCAGCAGGTAGTCAAAGAGTTTGGTGTGGTTTGTGGAAGGAGGAAACTGAAGGTGAACGTCAATAAAAGTAAAGTAATGGTGTGTAATAGGGGAGAGCATAGGGTGAATCTAGATGTGAGGCTGGATGGGGAAATATTGGAACAAGTAGAGTGTTTTAAATATCTAGGAGGAACAATAAGCAGGAGTGGAGGTATGGAAGTGGAGGTAAAACAGAGAGTGTGTGAAGGAAGGAAGGTTTTCGGAGCAATGGGAAGTATGTGGAAGACGAGAAATCTCGGAGTGAAAGTAAAAAGTGCACTGTATCAAGGAATTGTTGTGCCAACAGTGATGTATGGGGCTGAGACATGGGCTCTGAAGAAAAAGGAGAAAAGAGGGCTGGATGTGATGGAGATGAGCTGCTTGAGGAGTATGTGTGGAGTTACTCGTAGAGACAGATTGAGGAATGAAGAGATACGTAGGAGAGTGGGGCAGCAGGAACATTTGTCAGCCAGAGTGGACAGAAGGGTGCTGAGCTGGTATGGTCATGTTGAACGAATGGGAGATGAAAGGCTTACAAAGAGAATATGTGAGTCAGATACAAGGGGAGATAGAAGGGCAGGAAGACCCCCATTGAGATGGAGAGACTGTGTAAGAAAGGCTTTGGATGATAGAGGAATGACTATAGATCAGGCAGGGGAAGTGGTGGTGGACAAGAGTGAATGGAGAATGCTTGTGAATAGTTGAGTGAACACGTGGTCATTTGGAGTAAGGGGTCGGGCGCAAGTTGGACTAGATAATAGTCCATCAGGCGCCTGGCCCGGGGAGACGATTAATATGAAGGGTGTGCCTGGAAGTGTGGTGGGAGGGCTTGTGGCTTTGGCTCCGCTGCATGTCTGCCTGCCGAGATCGGAACCTCTCCGGGTGGTCAGGGGCCGGGGGAGTGCTGGAGCGACCTTGGTAACCCTGGTCTCTGGGTCTTCTCCTGGGTGACCTGGATGTGTGAGAGTTTGTGTTTTTTATCTGTGTTTATTTTTTGTTTTATGATGTTTTTGTGTTTTCCCTGTTCTTGCTCTGTCTTGAGTCGGCTACCCCCAAAATGGGGATTGGGCCTGAGCATATAGATAGATAGATAGAATAGCTTTTGATATTATAAAACGTTTGCCCCATTAGTTTAGCAATATTAAGAACTTTCACCCCATATTAAGACCTTTAGTGCAATTCAGGTGTCGATTTTATCCTGGCGAGCGATAGCGAGCCTGTAATTTAAGAGGAACCGGCCTTCGGCCGGGACATTTTTCTACCGAAAAAAGTACAAATTTATCTTGAAAGGGACTCAAGGGGGTGTAATTTTAAGCTTGATGGAGGTCTAGGAAACAAACTAAATACCTCCCCTTAAGCAAGAACATTTATTCCGGTAATTACCAATTGAACACTTGCTAGTTTCGTTCTATAAGGAAGTTGGAGCTGTAAACATCGATATTTAGCAGAATTTACCGGCTAAAATACGGATATAGTGCATTTATATATACGTAAACATTAATTCAACATACTTATTATCCATCAGAAACCTACATTATTATCGCAGCTCTGTTTAATATTGACGTGTACGGCTCTAACTTCTTTACAGACCAAAACTCGCAAGTGGTCAATAGTAATTACTGGCGAAATGTGTGAGTGTTGAAATTACGGTATTAAGTTGAGGTTATATATGTTTCTGTACCCCTTCTCCCTCATGTATAGCCCCATTAGCTTTAGAATTTTAAGACATTCGCCGCATTATCTAGTCGATTTTCAGATAATTCACACAATGACTGTTCTGAGGCCCCGGGGCTCCTTTACAGACCAACTGATGGCATTAGACACTGCACACATATTCACATTCCACATACTAGCTGGAAAGGCTTGCTATCAGATTCTCTATCAGTATTTATTGTATTGACAAAAAAGAAGAAAACATAAAAAAACCACACACACACATACACACACAAAACCACACACACACATACACACACAAAACCACACACACACATACACACACAAAAACAGGTATTTGTATAACATGTTGGAGGGTTTCTGGTAAAGTAATGAAACTAAGTACAAATTAATTACAATAATATCTCCCTTATAAATATACAGTATACCCAAGCCTAACCTTCATCTCGTGATTACTAGTACAGTAATAACCATACATATAGCCACATACATACACACACTCTCTCCCTCTCTCTACTATATCACACACACACACACACACACACTCACACTCAGTCAGTTACAAACACACACACAATTACTCTCACACTCTCTCTCTCTTTCTCTCTCTCGCACAACACAGATAGTACCGTACTTAAAATACACAGTAAACTAAATTTCGCATACGGCAATTAAGAACATTTTATGAACACGTATTCAAAGTTTCTTCCTAGTGCGAGATAAAATACGTCCAGTGTAGTTTGGAAATGTTGGCATAAAAATTGAAGTTCTTTTATTTTTAGTATTATAGTCTTTGTACTTTTTTTTTTTTTTTTTTTTTTAAAGGGGGAGGGGGTCCGCTTAACGAGGTGTGGATACAGTTTGGAGATAAAATAGCGTGGCATATTCTAGTGCACATTTTAATGGTTTCCTTCAACGTGGATTATGGATGTCAGAACTGTTGAAGGAACAAACTTAGGCATTATTGATGTATACTGTGTATATATATATATATATATATATATATATATATATATATATATATATATATATATATATATAGAGAGAGAGAGAGAGAGAGAGAGACAGAGACAGAGAGAGATAGATAGATAGATAGTCAGTCAGTCAGTCATAATTGTATTTCATAAAGACATATACATACACTTTTTACAGAGTTATTTACGTAATCTACATTAAGCTAAAAGTCCTTAGCGCATAGTTGGTTCTGTGTTCTGTACATAAACAATTCTTGATCTGATAGCATTGATATCATTTAGCAATAAGTTAGTAAATCCATACTCATGTAGGATTATTTTTTCAACATCCTTTACAAGAAAAGATCTATGTAACATGTAATACATGTTCTTCTCTATAAAACTACATGGCTTTATGAGATTTCTATATACAAATCTTATTTTCATCCAGTTAACCAAATGCCTAAACACCATCACTCCACATTCTCTACAAGCACTGTGGTTGCTCTCCCAGTACTTCATATTCAATATTTTCTTTATTGCCTTGTGGTATCCAATGGAAAACTGCTTAAACGGTATATAACATTTTCTATTATTAAACCAAAGTTCAGCGCCATAAAAATTCAAACAGTAGCTTTGAAATAAATTTAAAAATACTTCAGTACTCGTGTTGCTAAACTTTCTTAAAAGACAATTAAACTCATTGTAAAACTTATTTCTGCATCTTATCATATCCAAGTCATTATTAAGATTACAATCAATTATAAAACCCAAATATTTGTATTCAGAAACAATATTTAATTTGTTATTGTCTAAATATATGAAAGGATTCATTTCCTGTCCATACTTATATTTAAAGATCATACATACTGATTTTGCAGAGTTAATAGATAAGTCTAGTTGTTTAATTTCATGATCCATAATATCTATCAATGTTTGCAGACCTCTAACCGAAGGAGCCAATATTACAAGATCGTCTGCATAGGCGATCACATTGCTGACTTGTAAACCTAGTCTACAGCCTACATTATTTGCAGATAATTTACTTAATAAGTCATCAATATAAATTGAAAACAACAAGGGAGATAAAACCCCACCCTGTCTCACTCCATTTTTCATAGTCCATTCAGTTGAAATTGAATCTTTAAATTTGACAACAACATGTTGGTTTCTGTAAAAGTAAAATAAAATATTAACCAAGAAATTTGGTAATCCTAGTTTTAAAAGCTTATTTGCAAGTTTGAAATGATTCACCTTATCAAAAGCTTTTGTCAGGTCAATAAAACATGAAAAAACATTAGATCCCTCTGTGGTGTACCTTAAAATAGTTTCCTTGAGAACTAAACATGCAGTAGAAGTAGAATACCTCTCTCTAAATCCATGCTGCCTATCATTTAAACTAACATATCTTAAAATTTTGTACTTCAAGCAGTATTCAAATACCTTCAATAATATTGGCGATAACGTAATTGATCTATAATTATCAAGTGATGTATTATCTTTATACTTATCTTTCAATAAGGGTACCATAATTCCAAAGTTCATTCTTACAGGCATACAACCATGTACAACACAAGAAGAAATCAACTTTGCAATTACTACTATCAATTCGTTTGTACAATACTTTAAATGAAAAGCATGTATATTATCTGGGCCAATACCACAATTGAGGTCAGATATTGCTGTAGATACATCATGACTATTTACCTTACCAAATATTTCACCGTCACGTACATTTTTCACCAATTTATCTATCATGAAGTCATCATCATTCTGACATTTACAATCATCATATACATGTTTAAACTTATTGGAAAATTTCTCTACAATACATTTTGGGTCACATTCTCCATCTATTTTCATACTTACAAAAACTTTATTATTCTTTATTTGTCTAACCTCTTTCCAAAATGATTTCAAATTGTTTTTAGATAGAGATTGAGCTAACTTATTTTTTCTAATTTGAGACTCATTTTGTTTAACTTGTTTCAATACATTCCTAAAGTCCTTTCTAGACTCCTTCATTTCTTCTAACTCAACTCCTGCAAGTGGACGTCCCCTATTCTTCCAAGTTAAAAACTTACTTCTCGCAAACTTATGCAAATCCTTAATTTCATCATTCCAACCTGGTATAACTTTATGCTTTTTTAATGGTTCTTTCTTAAACAAAGAAGATGAATTAAGTAACAAACTAATTATACTGTTATAAATTAAATTTAATTCCTTGATATGCTGTTCATTATTACATCTATATACACTGCAGTCCAAGCAATTAAAACTTGATATATCCAATTCACTTAGATAATGATTAATATTTGATTTATATATCTGTAAATTATCCACAATAGACAGTTTTTGCCAGTCGATGAATTCTGACGGTTCAATGTGTACATCTACTATACCAACATTACATATGTCAATGTTTAGCTTACATGCCAGGGGAAAGTGATCATAGAGGGCCATATCATACCTTATAGTAAAATCATCTATTATTTCGTTTAGACTCTCACTTACTGCTATATGATCAAGCCAACTGGTTGTATTCTTTGCAGGACATAAATATGTAAACGAATCATTCTGCATTGCCTCGACATCACTAAATATAAAGCACTTGCTAATAAATAAATTAATAATATCTTTCCAAAACCTACCTTTAGTTGGACTAGCATTAACATCTCCTGCAATTAAGACATTGTTGCAGTGTTGTTCAGCTATAAAATTATCAAGAGTGGCTATTGTATTTCTAAATTCATCTAAGGAGTCCTCGTCTTGCTTGTCACAAGGTAGGTATACATTCACTATAAATATTTGTACATCTCTACATTTCATTATAATCCCAATTATTCTTTCATTACAATACACAGAATCAATATTATTACTAAGTGAATTTGTCCATAATATGGCAACACCTTTTGAAGGACGACCCTCTACTATGCCTTCGTTACTCCTATCTTCCACACATGCGATTGCATCAAATGCATCATTGATTGTTCTTAAAACATTTAAGTCTTCTTTCAATAACATTATTTCTTGTAAAAGAATGATATCGTATTCCATAGTCAATAACTTTACTGCCTCAATATTATTTCTTACAGAATTACAGTTATATGATACAATCTTAGCCATTAAGATGTATGTTTAGGTTTATAGTATTTTCTAACAATTACATGGTTCGGTCAACACTCCGGACGTAACAAATCATCCCTCTTACTCATTGCAACAGTTATTTTAAATGACTTCCATTCTCGTTCAAATTTAGATTCAAGCTCACAGCATTTTACACTTTCAATGTTAAATTCATCCGATATATACTTAGTAATATCAACAACGCTAGTGTCACAGTCAGCATTCCCAATGTAAATATCTCCTGATCTTTCAGAGCCTTTAAACCTAGATTGAGTAACGTTTTTTGTTCCTCGTACACCAGCTGGCCTCTTCCACTGCTGATCCATTTTTCTTTGCGGCTGTTGGGTAGGGGGGACTGAGGCATTCCTACCGCGCCGACTCTTAACTTGTTGAAAGCCATCATCATCCAGGACACCACGTCCTGTTTCTCCTCGTTCACCTTTACTGTCACTGTTCTTGGATCTCATATACTGCAGGGGCTCAACAGATTTCTCCTTCGACCGTGTTACCTCATGTTCTAGTTCGAGAACACGAGATGACTTCCTGATCGCACCATTTCCAACAAACTGTTTCTGCTGTTTATATCCTGTTGTAGGCGATGAAGGAGCAGTGCCACGTGAGCTCTGCTCCTCACACAGTACCTCACTGTAGGTAGGCATTTGTAGAGGTGAGGCTACACTATCAAACTGACTGTCACGTTGCTGACTCAGTGGTGGAGCGGATGGTTCACCAGTCATCTTCAGTAACCCCTCCACTTCCCTCTCATAAGCACTAATAGTTTTATGTCCAACACTACTGTCATCATGGCCGGTTAGTAACTTATCAAGATTCTCCACTAAGATACTGTCTCTCCGTAGATCACTATTTCTACTCCTCTGCTTGATATCTTTAAGTATCCCCTTTATCTCCAGTAGTTCTTCCTTAATAATATAGTTATCTTCTACTAATCCAACATTTTCAATACGTGACTCTTTCAGTGATTTTACTTCACCTTTAAGTTCACTAATTTGATCAATTAACTCCTTTATATAACCTCCAATCACATCAAAACCATTTGATGGTGGAAAACCATCAAAGTTAGCAGTGACAAATTTAGGCAATTTTACATTTTCGTTGTCACATTTCTCAAAAAGATCAATAATGTCAATAAAGTTCTCCCTTGTCTTACTGTCAGATCTTCTCCACACAATCTTTTGATTCATCTTATTATAGAACACTTCTTTAGCGTTTTTAATGTAATTTTCATTGTAGAACACAGTGCATATATTTACAATTTGATCCTTGCTCTTTGAATGCCTTGCTGTAGAGACATAGGCCAATACAGAATGTTCTACATACTCACAGTCTGCCATTATTATTTCACTACACATGACCTGGTATACAAAACAACAATCCGTAGGCACCGCAAAAATCCAATAAAAAGCAACTATTCTTGTTTACATGGCTGAACATCCATAATTGTCACAATTTACCACCCTCACTGCTTCATAACAATATAGTGGGCCCGGTAAGGTAGAGGCAGGAAACACGGGTGACACAGCCCCACACCGGTCAACCACCACCATCGTTCTCACTGTGCAGCTCGGTCTCTTCCGATCCTCGCTAGGCAGCTTGGTGAAGGCTCCAGTTCCGCAGTTCCGCCCCAGTTCCTATGTATCTTGTTTGCAGCATACGAAGAGCGTTAGGTATAAACGGGTTCAGGCGCGGCGTGGAGAGCGGTCGTATATCCCCGGCGACGTGATGTGGTACACATCACGTCACATGTGGTACACTATCTATCTGTATATGTCGATGGCAGACAAAGAGTTACGGCCATGATGCATGTCCTAGAGTGTACATCCACATCGATCTACACACCTTATTGAATAGAAAACAGGTCAGCTTCTCTGTGGTGTCTCTCTGATATATTTTCCAGCCCAGGATCACACTATATAATGTCCAAGTCATCTCCTTAATGGTCGGCTCATACAATGTATTATGTATGAAATATATAGCAAATCCAGAATCCACTCAGGAGCACAACACCAACACCACGCTACACAAGACAAGGGACACACAAGATAGATAGATAGTCAGTCAGTCAGTCAGTCATAATTGTATTTCATAAAGACATATACATACACTTTTTACAGAGTTATTTACGTAATCTACATTAAGCTAAAAGTCCTTAGCGCATAGTTGGTTCTGTGTTCTGTACATAAACAATTCTTGATCTGATAGCATTGATATCATTTAGCAATAAGTTAGTAAATCCATACTCATGTAGGATTATTTTTTCAACATCCTTTACAAGAAAAGATCTATGTAACATGTAATACATGTTCTTCTCTATAAAACTACATGGCTTTATGAGATTTCTATATACAAATCTTATTTTCATCCAGTTAACCAAATGCCTAAACACCATCACTCCACATTCTCTACAAGCACTGTGGTTGCTCTCCCAGTACTTCATATTCAATATTTTCTTTATTGCCTTGTGGTATCCAATGGAAAACTGCTTAAACGGTATATAACATTTTCTATTATTAAACCAAAGTTCAGCGCCATAAAAATTCAAACAGTAGCTTTGAAATAAATTTAAAAATACTTCAGTACTCGTGTTGCTAAACTTTCTTAAAAGACAATTAAACTCATTGTAAAACTTATTTCTGCATCTTATCATATCCAAGTCATTATTAAGATTACAATCAATTATAAAACCCAAATATTTGTATTCAGAAACAATATTTAATTTGTTATTGTCTAAATATATGAAAGGATTCATTTCCTGTCCATACTTATATTTAAAGACCATACATACTGATTTTGCAGAGTTAATAGATAAGTCTAGTTGTTTAATTTCATGATCCATAATATCTATCAATGTTTGCAGACCTCTAACCGAAGGAGCCAATATTACAAGATCGTCTGCATAGGCGATCACATTGCTGACTTGTAAACCTAGTCTACAGCCTACATTATTTGCAGATAATTTACTTAATAAGTCATCAATATAAATTGAAAACAACAAGGGAGATAAAACCCCACCCTGTCTCACTCCATTTTTCATAGTCCATTCATTTGAAATTGAATCTTTAAATTTGACAACAACATGTTGGTTTCTGTAAAAGTAAAATAAAATATTAACCAAGAAATTTGGTAATCCTAGTTTTAAAAGCTTATTTGCAAGTTTGAAATGATTCACCTTATCAAAAGCTTTTGTCAGGTCAATAAAACATGAAAAAACATTAGATCCCTCCGTGGTGTACCTTAAAATAGTTTCCTTGAGAACTAAACATGCAGTAGAAGTAGAATACCTCTCTCTAAATCCATGCTGCCTATCATTTAAACTAACATATCTTAAAATTTTGTACTTCAAGCAGTATTCAAATACCTTCAATAATATTGGCGATAACGTAATTGATCTATAATTATCAAGTGATGTATTATCTTTATACTTATCTTTCAATAAGGGTACCATAATTCCAAAGTTCATTCTTACAGGCATACAACCATGTACAACACAAGAAGAAATCAACTTTGCAATTACTACTATCAATTCGTTTGTACAATACTTTAAATGAAAAGCATGTATATTATCTGGGCCAATACCACAATTGAGGTCAGATATTGCTGTAGATACATCATGACTATTTACCTTACCAAATATTTCACCGTCACGTACATTTTTCACCAATTTATCTATCATGAAGTCATCATCATTCTGACATTTACAATCATCATATACATGTTTAAACTTATTGGAAAATTTCTCTACAATACATTTTGGGTCACATTCTCCATCTATTTTCATACTTACAAAAACTTTATTATTCTTTATTTGTCTAACCTCTTTCCAAAATGATTTCAAATTGTTTTTAGATAGAGATTGAGCTAACTTATTTTTTTCTAATTTGAGACTCATTTTGTTTAACTTGTTTCAATACATTCCTAAAGTCCTTTCTAGACTCCTTCATTTCTTCTAACTCAACTCCTGCAAGTGGACGTCCCCTATTCTTCCAAGTTAAAAACTTACTTCTCGCAAACTTATGCAAATCCTTAATTTCATCATTCCAACCTGGTATAACTTTATGCTTTTTTAATGGTTCTTTCTTAAACAAAGAAGATGAATTAAGTAACAAACTAATTATACTGTTATAAATTAAATTTAATTCCTTGATATGCTGTTCATTATTACATCTATATACACTGCAGTCCAAGCAATTAAAACTTGATATATCCAATTCACTTAGATAATGATTAATATTTGATTTATATATCTGTAAATTATCCACAATAGACAGTTTTTGCCAGTCGATGAATTCTGACGGTTCAATGTGTACATCTACTATACCAACATTACATATGTCAATGTTTAGCTTACATGCCAGGGGAAAGTGATCATAGAGGGCCATATCATACCTTATAGTAAAATCATCTATTATTTCGTTTAGACTCTCACTTACTGCTATATGATCAAGCCAACTGGCTGTATTCTTTGCAGGACATAAATATGTAAACGAATCATTCTGCATTTAGTCCATGAGCCAGGCCAGATATCGGTACCACCTGGGGTGACTAAACACGAATGGTACTAAAATGTTTATAGAGTGACTGTAAGTACATTAAGATATGATAGCCTTCTCGCACTGGTAGCTTAGTCTAATTTTTTTGATGCAATAGGGGCGCTACCCAAAAATAAAGATTTTTAGCGTGACGCTCGGCGTTTTCCTAATTTTCTTTAAAATCCATCACACAATCATCGCGAAACTTTGAACACCTATGTAGAATTATATTCTCTACCAGAGTTGTTCCTAGGTATTTTTCAAATTTCCTCATATTTCGGAATATACTCTATATTTTGGGTATTTTCCTCTAAATCTAGAATAAATCCTTAAATATGGGGAACATTGAAAAATATATTCTAACAGCTCTTGTAGCTTATTTGATTCTCTACAAGAATTATTCCGATGTGTATTTCAAGTTTCTCCATATTTAGGGGTTTATTTCATATTTGGGGATTTTTTGATATATTTTGGGGATAATGTATTATTGGAAGGAGCAAACATATGTAGAGTGGTTTCCATGTAATGTGTTTGTTTGTTCATGGTTTAATGGGGATATTTTTTGCAGGTGTGTGTCGACTGTTTGACGGCAGGATGGAACCATCTGCGAGGAAGAGAGCACGGATCGACTGTATCATCCACTGCTCTGATGATGACAGCGATGCTCTGGTGTCACCACAGGATTTGGACTCTTGGAACACATTGCTCAGGGCTGCAGAAATCAGGCAGCATGATCCAGTCCTGGAAGCAGCCAAGGGCCTTGAAGAAGGAGGAATACCACACATACATTATCACCGTAAATGTCGTAGTCTCTTTACAATGAAGAAGTCACTGGATTCTATCCTTGCCAAGGGTGTCAAGATAGAATCAGCAAGCGTCGACCCCAGGAGGAGGGCATCAAGGGATGCCCCTAGTACTAGCAGGGTGTATGCCAAAGGATGTATCTTCTGCGAGAAGTCAAGCAAGTACATAAAAACAACAAAGACAAGGGAGCCACTCATACAGTGTGTTGAGCTACGAGCAGATGAGAAGATTCGCAGAGCAGCAATAAGGAAACTCAACCAGAGAATCCTTGGTTTAGTTAGCAGAGACCTTGTTGCTGCAGAGGGTCACTACCACAAGTCGTGCTACAAACTCTTCACAAAAGATGATTTCCCAGCGGCCGCCAGGTCGGGTGCAGGTGAAAATCAGGAAGAAAGCGAGGAAGCACGCTACGAAGAGGTTGAGACAGAAGCCCTCGAGGAACTCTGCTTGTCTATAAGGACCAAATTATTCCCCAACCCAGAGGTACTGCCTATGACAAACCTCACATCTAGGCTTGAGAGATCCATGATGTCCCGTGGTATTATCCAACTGAAACCAGCGACAAAGAAACATGTTCGCCGAAAGATTGAAACCGAGTTTGGAGAATCACTACGCTTTGTCCCAGATGAGAAAGGAAAGCTTCTAATCTATCCACGCAGCCTCTCAATGGACGACCTTGCCCGGCAAGCACACAAAATGGCAAAAGACCTGCAAGAAGCAAGAGCAGCTAACTCTGACGATGTCTTAACCAAAGCAGGAATGCAGCTGAGGAATGAGATCAATAAACAAGATGTGAGTCAGCCATGGCCTCCCGATACAGATCAGAATGTCATTCCTGCAGCAGTCACTCAATTCCTGCACACCCTGCTGACAGGAGAGTGTGAGTGTGAAACTCCCTCTGAAAGAGCTCAACGTCTTGCCACTTCCTTTGGCAGTGACTTGGTCTTTGCTGTTACCAGTGGCAAGACAAAACCACCCAAGCACGTACTGCTGACCAATGCTGTAAAGTCTTTGACAGGAAACACAGAACTGATCCGAACTCTGAATCGTCTTGGTCACTGTGTGTCTTACTCAATGTTTGAGGAGATCGATACAGCCCTTTGTATCCAGAAGCTGGAATGCTCAAAGGATGACATTCCACTGCCAGCAAACATCTACCCTGGTGTGTTCACAACCCTGGCCTGGGATAACATTGACCGACTTGAAGAGACCCTAAGTGGAGCAGGTACTTCTCATAGAGTCAATGGCATTGCTGTCCAGTCCAAGGTTGCAGGCTCTGTGCCAGAGAAAGTCCTGCCAGAGATTACCAAGTCCAAGATAAGAAGCATCACTCAGACATCATCAATGCTGCCAATATACAATGTTGGGCGGCGGGCAGGGCCACCTAGGAACAAGTCTGTCATCATCACTGCAGAAGATACAGACGTCATGGTGTTGTGTCTTGGCATGTGCCACAAGATCCCATCCCATCTGTTCCAGAAGTGCGGGACGAAGAACCGGACAAGATTCCTGGATATCACCACACTGAACCGCACACTGGGAGGCAGCGTGTGTGATTCATTGATTGGTATGCATGCCTTTACAGGCTGTGATACCGTCAGTGCATTCGCTGGCCGAGGGAAGATGACGACACTCAAGCAGGTGAAGATGGACAAGACATACCAGGATGCTTTTCACGAACTTGGAC
The DNA here is from genome assembly GCA_037953745.1 of Lithodes maja. Taxonomy (NCBI): domain Eukaryota; kingdom Metazoa; phylum Arthropoda; class Malacostraca; order Decapoda; family Lithodidae; genus Lithodes; species Lithodes maja. The sequence goes on along the minus strand of JBAKBP010005963.1, from coordinate 64,300 downwards.
GCTCATGGGAAGTGTCTCCTGAACTCTTTGAGAAGCTACAGGAAATCACCTGCCACATGTACCTACCATCTACCCACACAACTAAGGTAAACAAGCTTCGGTATGAGCTGTTCTGTGCAAGACGTGGAGAGGTAGAGTCAAGTCAACTCCCTCCTTGTGAGGACTGCCTCTTCATGCATGCACTGCGTGCAAACTACCAGGCTGCGATCTGGAGGAGAAGTCTTCAGAGCCAGCCATTTGTTGCGAACCCAACAGACTGCGGTTGGATGACAGATGAGGACGGTAAGCTTGCCGTCAACTGGATGCGAGGCTCACCAGCACCAGATGCTGTTATGCAGCTACTGTCTTGCAAGTGTGTGCGGTCATGTGAACTCCCTAAGTGTACTTGCCTCAGCAATGGTCTAAAATGCACGGACATGTGCAGGTTACAGACATGTCAGAACAAGGCTATTGAAGAAGAGCCGGTGGCACAACAGTCAGATTCCGAGTCTGATGTAGATGATATTTAGGAGTAGTAATTTGCCATAATAGTATGTACAAGCCCATGGCATGCTTAGTGTGTATTTACAGGACTTGTATTAAATGTGACAATTACTATATGCATTTTGTTGACATTTAGGCATTCCTGTCCCCAAATTTGACATTTTAAAAAATTTCGGAATTTTCGGTAGGGTATGTCTATTCAAGAAGTGATAACGACCATTAAGCTACCAATGTGCAAGGGCTATCATATCAAAACATAAACTAGAGACATGTAGCAAGCTAAAAACACCTAAGAGAATTAGTCACCCCGGGTGGTACCGATATCCCAAAATTCGGGTCTTGGCTCATGGACTAATAATGATTCGCAGTCATTTTAGTTAGCCGAAGTCGTAGCGGTCGCTGGAGAAGACGAGCTACATGTGACTGATATGTCAGTTGAACCAGTGCCACTTCAACCAGTGCCACTTTAACCAGTGCTAACTCAACCAGTGACCATTTCAACCAGTGACCATTTTAACCAGTAACTTAACCTAACCTAACCTAACCTAACTAACCTAACCTAAGTCTGGAGGTGTGATGGAGTGGTCATGCCACTGGATTGGTAATCCAATGGACCCGGGTTCAAATCCCGATATGTCAATGGGAAGATATTATTGGGATTGAATTTGTGCTGTACCTAGTATCAGTGCATTACCACAAAGCCCACCGAAATCCCAAAAAAATACCCTCATTGTTCCCTGATTAAATTGGGAGGTTTGACGTACCTCCCAACCTACCAAATAGGAAAACCTACTATTTGGTAGTAGTCTTGGAAAATCCAACGTCAAGGCTATTAACCTAATTGCAATGACGACTTGTCTAATTTGACTGCTATGTCGTCATTCCAACCGCGGTTAAAAAGAAAACGTCTAGAGTCTACTCCTTATCTTGCTCTAGGAGACGTTGTACATTAACCAAAACTACCACCGAAGGTGAAAAAAGCATAGAAGAGAAGAAAAAGGGGTTTACCTTAGTTACCGCTCAAGGCCCATCCCGTGTTCCGTCATGCGCCGATCCGTGTCGAACGTGCGCATAAGCGACCCTCTCTTGTTATCACATCTCACGCCAGCAGAAGAACGCGGATGGGCAGGGGTCCGGAGTGAGGGAGGGTATTATGTACGTTGGATTTTCCAAGACTACTACCAAATAGTAGGTTTTCCTATTTGGTAGGTTGGGAGGTACGTCAAACCTCCCAATTTGTTAGTAGTCTTGGCAAATCCAACGTCAAGGCTGCATAACAAATAGGAGGAGGACATCCAAGCCCAACATACCAAAAAAAACAATGCATAAGACAAAAGTATGAATGACAAAGAAACACAAGGTAAACAAGAGAGTTTAATAAAGCGTGAAAAACTGAGGAGTAGCTAAAAAGAGCAGTTTTAACACGTGCCCGTCATTCATATTAATGCAAAACCATAGACTTGTCTTAAACCAAAAAGCACTGTACATAAAATCCCTTTTCTTCCAAATGAACAAAAAACAAGGAACACAAACCGAAAACACCATTTTCAAGGAGGCAAAAACACTTATGTACTGTATACATATAACATAATCCCAAACTTGTAATCCAGTGTTGCAAACCCGTACTCCCCCCCCCCTTTTTCAAAGAAAACAAAGTAAAAGAAAGAGTGACAAGGGGGGAAAACCAGGCAACCTCGCAAGAGCTCTAGGAAACACGACGCCCGAGAGCTATCACAGGCCGAGGGGGTCTAACAATGGACATGGAGAGGTAGGAGGAGATGAAGGTATTGATAGACGACCACAAACCTGCCGAGGCGACGTCAGGCAACGAACGAGTCTGCAGGAACCGTAAGGAGGCAGCAAAGGACCGCACATCGTGAGCAGAACCCCGACAAGCAGGGTTACTGGCACGAATAACCCGACAAATGTGGCGTCCTATCTGTACCTTCGAAAGCCTCCCACCAGTCCGAGGAGACACCCACACAGCAGTCCCCGAAGTCGGAGCCACAGACTCAACATAAGAGTGTAAGGCCTGCACCGGGCACAACACATGGTGAGTATAAAGGAAATCAAGCAACAACAGATCTAGTGACCCTTCTAGGCTGCTTGTCCTCCAAAACACTGAGGATCAAGTGTCCAAACAGTGGTTTAGAGTGGGTAAGGGAACATTGGAAAGGGAACTACTGCCCTGCCACTAACGTGGCAGGACTAGGAAGTTAGTAGGGGACATATGGGTTAGTAACTGAGGGGAGGATAAAGTTATTCATTTACAAACGCAGTCAGTCGCGGGTTTGATGCGAGATATTTGTCTAGGCGGAATTTAAATGAATCAACGGTGCTGCAGTCTATAACGTTTCGGGGAAGCCCATTCCACAAGTTGACAACTCGATTGAAGAAGAAATTCTTAGATTCGTGCGAGTTAAAAGATTTACCAATAATTTTGCAACCGTTTCCCCGTGTGTAATTAGATTGGTCGATAGTGAAGTACTTACTACAGTTCATATTGTCGATGCCTTTGATGATTTTGAACACTTGAATTAAGTCGCCTCTTAATCTGCGCTGGGTTAAAGGAAATAGATTTAATTCTCTAAGACGCTCTTCGTATGGTTTGTTCTTTAGGCTAGGTATCATTTTGGTAACTCTACGTTGAACTCGTTCTAGCTTGTTTATATCTTTTTGGTAATAAGGGCACCAGGATTGAACGCAGTATTCCAGAAGAGGGCGGACTAAGGAATTGTAAAGGGTTAGGATAACTTCTTTGGATTTATGCTCAAATGACCTGCCTATAAAGCCAATTATTTTGTTTGCCTTCTTAACAACTTCTGAACATTGTTGACTCGGTTTTAGGTTACTCGATATTGTTACTCCCAGATCAGTTTCTCTGTTTACATTCTTAAGCTGAGTGCCATTCATCGAATAGTTTGCTTTCTCATTTAGGTATCCGACATGTAGTACTTTACATTTATCCGCATTGAAACTCATTTGCCAAATTTGGGCCCAACATGACAATTTATCTAGATTGTGTTGCATATCGTCAACTTGTTCTTTTGAGAGTACGCTATTTGCAATTTTTGTATCGTCAGCAAATTTTGAGATTGTGCAGGTGAGACCCTCATCTATGTCGTTGATGTAAATTAGAAAGAGAATTGGTCCTAGTACCGATCCCTGGGGTACCCCGCTACTTACATTGGTCCATTTAGATGCCTTACCGTTTATGACTACTCTTTGCTTTCTGTTGTTGAGCCAATTTTCTATCCATTTCAACACACCGTCTTGTATTCCATGCGCTTTTAGTTTTAGCAGTAAACGTTTGTGGGGAACTTTGTCAAAGGCCTTTTGAAAATCAAGGTATATAATATCTACAGCTTTACTCTCATCGTAGAGGTTGAGGATATCGTGTAAGAAGTCTAAGAGGTTTGTTAAACAGGAACGTTTTTTACGAAAGCCGTGTTGAGTATCTTTAAGTATGTTATTTTCCTCTAAGTGATTTACGAGTCTGTCTCGTATGACCGTTTCTAGCATTTTACATACAACTGAGGTTAAGCTAATTGGACGATAGTTACAGGGTAGGGATTTGCTGCCTTTTTTGAATATCGGTGTTACGTTGGCTAGCTTCCACTGATCAGGCATAGTTCCAGACTGCAAGGATTTATTGAATAGTAATGTCAGTGGTTTGGAGAGCTCATTCTTAGCTTCCTTTAGAACTCTAGGCGAGATTGTATCAGGTCCTGGCGTTTTATTTACTTTGAGTTTATCTAAACAATTCAATACTTCTCTCTCTGTAACGGTGATATTGCTTAGAACATCTGAATTATCAATCTGAATCGGCGATGGTGTAGGGATATCACTGAGATCTTCGGTTGTAAAAACTGATGCAAAGAAGGTATTGAGGGCATTACTCATTTGTACTTCGTCTTTGGTGTATTCTCCTTTTTCATCGACTAACGGTCCAACAGTTGAAGTAACTACTTTTTTCTTTCTGATATAACTATAGAATTCTTTCGGGTTTGTTTTACTTTGATTCGCAATATGTAACTCTAAGGTCTTTTTACTTTGCTTAATTAACTTTTTGGCTTTGCGTCGTAGCTCTACAAATTTCACCCGTTCTTCGTCATTTTGTGAGGATTTTAATCTATCATTAGCAAATTTTTTAGCAAGCAGGCAGTTTGAAATATCTTTATTCCACCATTTGGGCTTATTATTATGGCCTGGACGCCGTATTTTCGATGGTATGCAGTCTTGCACTGCTTTTAGGTAAGTGGTTTCGAATAACTTCCAAGATGTATTTATGTCGTTATTGTTAATTAAAAAGCTCCAGTCAGTTTCTTTAAACATAGCTCTAAGTTTATGGAAGTTTGCTTTCTTGAAATTAGGGACTTTTTCGATGCTACTATTTGGTTCGTTACTAGTAAACTTTAAAGTGAAAGTTATCGTACGATGGTCGCTGTTACTGAATTCATCACCAACATTCAAATTCTCTATCAATTCTTCTTTTGTTGCAAGTACAATGTCAAGAACGTTATTACCACGGGTCGGCGTTCGAACAAATTGATAAAGCGAACTCTCTTGCAAGTTCGTATACAAGTCATGTCCGGAGTGTGAAGTAAGAGTATCGCCCCACTTGGTCACAGGTAAATTAAAGTCGCCAAAAATTACGGTATCTTGTGAGTTACTTACATCTGCAATTTGTTCGTAAATTTCTCGGTCAGTTTGCACTGATTGAGCTGGAGGTCTGTATATTAACGCAAGTATTATTTTTGTACCTTTATTATTCTTTATTAGCACAAAAGATGTGTCGACGTTCACAATTTGAGGTTTTGACACGAGGGTCGGGTTAAGACACGAGGGTCGGTTAAGACACGTTTTAAAGCCTGGATGGTGAAAGGCTTGAAAACGTGGGTCTCTCTCTCATTCTTGGCAACAAAATGAGGGGAGGGGGCCAACGTGACGACATTCAATGACGGGGAGAATCGCATGCATTCCTGGGACCGTGACATGGCAGCTAGTTCAGACACCCTATCCCCAGTGGCCAGAGTGACAAGGAAGAGTGTACGCTCCAGCAACTGAACCGGTGTAGTGTCCCGTGTATATGTGTGTGAAGCCAGAAGGTCCAGAGCACGCCCCAGATCCCACTGAGGAGGGATCTGGCGCGGAGGGGTCGCTCCCGGAAGGCAGCCTTCATGAAGGAATCCAGCTCCTTCGGAGGAACGACCAGCCCAGTGACGGACTCAAAGACCTCCCGGATGGCAGACAAGTGGTTACGTATAGTGTTGACCTGAAAGCGACGTGTACGGAAGAGGTGAAACAAGTAGTGTAGGACGAGGGAAGGGGAGCTAACAGTCTGGCGAGTGTCCTGTATCCACCTAGTAAAAGACTTCCAGTGGGACTCGTAAGTCCCCCAAGTCGAAGTCGTCCATGAACGCTTCAGGAAGTCAGTCAGGTCCCGTCCGTGGACCGGGAGCCACCGTGCCTCACGAACATCCACGATGCGAAGGCCAACGAGGTCCGTAGGTCGCCAACCTGGCTCAAGTGGAAGTGTGAGAGAGGGAGAGGGACCGGACTTGGGCACCACCGCTTCAACTGGGAGTACCAAGCCTGGGCCGGCCACAGAGGCGCTATGAGCCAGACTCTGCCGCGGTACAGCCGCAGCCTCGCGAGGACTTTGCACATCAACAGTGCGTCTGGTGGCGGAAATATGTATATCGACTGCCACCTGCTCCAGTCTTCCATGAAAGCGTCCGGACCCCCCTCCGGAGTACGAGTCCGGAGGGATAGGTACCGAGGCAACTTGCGCGTCTCCTTCGATGCGAACAAGTCGACCTCCGGAACACCCCAGGAAGCCGCGAGGTCGTCGAATACAGTCTGTTTCATCGCCCATTCTACAAGAACGCCCTGTCCTCGCGACAGGGCGTCCGCCCACAGGTTGGCAGACCCGGGCAGGTAGGAGGCGTGCAGGGAGATGTTGTGTCGGTTCGCGAGGAAGAACAACTTCTCGGAGATCCCCAACAGAGTCAAAGACCTGGAGGACCCCTGCTTTTGGATACAGTGGACAGCTGTCTGATTGTCCATCCTGAAGGCCACCGACAGGCCCCGAAGGGCCAGCGCGTGGTCCCGCAGGAAGAACAAGGGAACCAAGAGTTCGAGGGCATTGATGTGTAGGTGTGTGTGTCCCACCCATCTGCCGTGTTGTTGATGTCCCAGGTTGGATTGGTAACCCCACCCCACCTCGCTCGACGCATCTGTATCCACCCAGATCGTCGGCGGGGGGGCGGTCCAGGGCACAGCCGCAGAGAGCGTGCCCCGAGCAACCCAGTGTCCTAAGTGTCTGTGAATGGAACGCGGGATCGGCATGAGCCGATCCATAGGGACCAACGGAAACACCCTGTTGCCCATGAGGATTAGGCGGCGCAGCCTGAGCCTCCCTAAGGGAATGGTCAGAGCAGCCCAATTCAGGGAACCCACTAACGAGTCCCAGATCCTCCTCGTGAGGGAGACCGAGTGCAACACGGCGAAGACCTTCCTGCGAAGTTTCACCGCGTTTGGCTTACTCTGGGTAACCGTAGCGTTTGTCAGATCCCATTCGAGACCTACCCACGTCACGACACGCGACGGGGTCAGGCGGGACTTGGGAATGTTTATGTTGAACCCTAACTGTGTGATGTGTCGAACTACCGTGAGGGTGTCGCGAACGCAGTGTTCTAGGGTGTCTGAAACTATCAACCAGTCGTCCAAGTAAAACAGGATCTGGAGGCCGCCCCTGAGGAGAGGATCCAGAACCTGCTTCACCAGTTTCGAGAAGATCCGCGGCGCGATGTTGAGACCGAAGGGAAGCCTGTCGAACATGAAGACGCGATCGGAAGTCCGAACGGCCAAGAATCGCTGGAAACGAGGATGTATAGGGACGTGCCAATACGCATCCTTGAGGTCCAGCGACACTACCCACGACAGAGGCCGCAGGGCCAGTCGTACCTGGTGCACCGTTAGCATCCGAAATCGCGTGTTCACGATGTGCCCGTTGAGGGCCGACAGATCCACCACCGGTCGCATCGCGTCGCAGTCCTTCTTCGGTACCAGAAATACACAGGAGAGGAAAACCGGGTGACCGGCTTTCACCTCCTTGACGATTCCCTGCTCGTGCATGGACGTAATCACGGCGGCCACCTCCGAAGAGACAGGCCGGCTTCGTTGACAAGAGCTGAGTGGGGGTCTGGACTTCCATCTCCAGGTTAGACCCCTCCGTGCAATCTTCCGCCCCCACGTCCCTCGCGGCCATCGAAGGGCGCAAGGGCGAAAACAACCTGTGGGAGCCCCCGAGATGAGGTGAGCGACCCGGTCGGCGAGGCGAGAAGGAGAACAAGGAGGAGACCGACCCGGAGAACCTACAAATTTTTTGACGTGGAGGGTCCCCCGGTACGGTCCTTGCGGTCATAAGACCCTCGTTGACCACCTCTACCCCCCCCACCTCGCCGAAAAGGGCGGGACACCCCATCCCCTGTCCGTCGTGCGTCGGACCCCGTCGAAGTGCGGCCGGAAGTGGAAGGCTGGCCAGCCCCTTCTCGGTGGGGATGAAAGGGAGCAGGAGCAGAAGTGCGAGGCGGAACCGACGCTCTAGCCGGCAACCTCCCCTTCCTGCGCCCTTTCTTGGCGGCAGCAGCGGCGCCAGCACTCCGAGGAGGACCGGCAGAATGACGAGACTGCGAAGACCCTGGTCGCGACACAGCGCGTCTTTGCGTGTCGTAAGCAGGGTCCGCAGACAGAGAAGCGTAGCGTTCCCAAGCATCCTGCGCGAACAGCCCCCGATGTATATAGCTCAGAGTATAACAAACCCTGACGAATATCCAAAGGGGCCTTCCGGCAGAACGAGGACCTTACCGTTTGGCGTTGACGAGTAGCCTCGCACAAAACCGCCTTCAGCTCGGGAACCAAAGACACCACGAGCTGAAGGTGGATCCGCCTAACGTGGTCCAAACCCTCGCGAAGATCGCCAGGTGCAGTCGCCTCGATAAGTCGCAGGTGGTGAACAGATGTCTGGAGGGAACCTAAAAGACAAGACAATAAGTTCGCCACCCTCTGCCGCAAGGTAAAATCCCTGTCGACAGAGGACTTATCTGGGTGGGAAAAGAACGGGTTAGCAATAGCACAAATTTCAAGTTTGGGAGCGCTAATCCAGGACCAGAACTTGCCATCCAATCCGGCGACAGACACAAGAGGAGGCAAAAGCAGTGACGACTCTGGGGGAGGGACTGAAACCGATCTGTCGACGGAACGGTTAGCAAATTCTAAGGCCTCAGCAAACCAGGCCTCCAATGGGAGAGGATTATCAAGGACGACGGCTAAGCCAGGCTTACCATCGTCGCTCAAACCCGTCCCATAGGAGGACAGTCCCGTCAAAACAGCGAGGGACTGAACATCTTGAAGGATGTCCTGGCGGCTGAAGTCTGACCAGAGCTTAGTCCGAGGAGCAGACGGGGGCTTGGGCTTGACCGAAAAGTACTGAAGGTCAGTCCTCATCGGGTAAGCCCGCACCTCCACGTCGGCCACCTGACCATCCACCCTGAACGCCCTAAACTGCATCCTATCATTTATTTGGACCGACCAGCCCAAAGGTAGGGCCCTCTCACCGGACGGTAAATCGGTAGCACGCTCCGGGTGGGAGGCCTGCACCCCCTTCCAAACAGCCAAGGAGCCATCGAGGAGAGGCATAGTCCTCGACGGGACCTTGGCCTTCTGGATGGGGGGCAAGCGCGGACCCTGCCCTAGCAGACGGAGGACCCCCGCATGGGAGACAGCAGGGGGAACCACCTGAGCCAGGGCAGGAGCAGTGCTATCCGACGACCGGGCAGGAGGAGAAGCAGGGCGAGAGGGAATGTGGTCCACCGCAGAGGGGAGGGGGACCAAAGCAGGGGTAGGTTGGGTGAGGCGCTGAGGTTGTGTCACCGCCAAGAAGCGCGACAAGAGGGATTCCTGCATCGCCTCCAATCGCGCGTCGAAGTGTGACACAACCCACCCCTGCAGAGCCGAAAATCGATCCGAGAGAGGCGACCCCCCCGAAGATTGTTCGGCCCGCAGGGGCGAGCGTGAGCGAGAGCGAGACCCATGACACGAAACAGCAGCGTCGCGGCCCAAAGAAGGCGAGCGACGACTGCCGTGGCGTCCCAGAGGGTCTCGCCCCCGCTCACTAACGCCCGAGGGGGAAACATCATCATACCCCTCTTCCAGCGACACGTCAGCCCCCGAGAAAGGGGACCCCGAAACCTCGCTATACTCTACCGAGTCAAGCGGCGGGGTACCCACTCGGGGAGCCGGAAGTCGAAGATCAGGTATTGAAGAAGGAAGAGGAGTAGGATGACGGGAGTGGGAAGGCTGGCCGGGTGAAAGGAGGTCAGAAGGAGCCGCGGGGGGAAACAGACCAAGGATCCCCGGGGCTGAGAGAACAGGGCGGCCCGACACCGAGGAGGAGGAGGGAGGGACCACCACCTTGGGACGAGACCGCGAAGGAAGAAGAGGCACAGAAGCAGGAGAAGTAGGAGGAGAAGCAACTACAACCTGGCGCTCCCCCCTGGACAGAGTAGGAGGAGGGAGCAGAGGGCCAGTTACAGTATGTACTTCCGCCCGCGTGGAGGACACATGAAGAGGACGCCTCATGTGCAGGGGAAGCGGGCGGAAAGTAGTAGAGCCCCTATCCGGAGAGGCCAGGGGAGGGCGTACAGGGGCAGAGACGCTATCCCCGGCCTCAGGGCGAGAACCATGACGAGGGCGACGGCCGGAGTCAAGGCCAGCAGGAGGACGAGGAGGGGCAGTAGAGGACGGACGACGAGGAGAGCGAGAGCGTGGACGGAGCTGAGGATCCTCCCGACGATGCGACGACCGACCACGGGACCCAGGAAGAAGGGCCCGAGCAGGAAGAGGGCCAGGTAAACGGCCCCCAGATGGGTCAGGGATGCCCAGGGCCACACGGATCCGGTCATCCACAAAAGCCGGGAGCGATGGCCCACAGATCGAATGTGGTGGGAGACCACCGCCCACACGGACTGAAGGGATGCCGAGGCCACCGCCGCGTCAGAGGAACCAGGGTGATGGTCCACAACATCGACCATGTCCATGCACGGGCCCACACAGCGCAGGGAGGTAGGCCGTAGAGGACACACATTGGGAGTGGCGTAGGCAGGACCTGTGGCACTCTAAACATGGGGAGCCACAGCCCTGGCGAAAGCAAGGCATCACACCTGCAATGGAAGAACACACAGCATAAGCAGCACGGTGACGGAGTAAGCGAGAGAATGTCCAATAAAAACCAGGGAATGAGCATGGGTAAACAAGAAGACACATGCAAACTGGAAGGCGTACTCACTCGAAACCGGGAACACCGAGGGAGGCGATGAGGGCGGGCGATGCTTAAGAGCACAAGCTGAACCTGCAAAGATGGAGAAAGTGTTAAACACCACTCAACACCTCACATGCAGGGCCCTAACACCATAAAGTGTAGACACCAATATAGTAACAGGCAACAATATGACACAAAAAAGGGTCAACAGTGAAAGCCAACTATAACCGCAAATTTGCGGGCCAATGGAGGTAGATCCGTACCGACACAAACCTCCCACATCGCCACGCGACCCCCCAGCGATCTCCGCAAATTTGCGGGGAGCCGAAAACGACCCAGAGGGCCGAATCGAGCACTCCGCAAATTTGCGGGACCGGCCAAGAGGGCCCGGTGCCGAACAAGCGAGAGGGGCGTCTAGGAAAACCAAAAAAGGCCCGCAAACAAGCGTCAACTCCTTATGAACTCCAAGCGACGATGACCATCAAGCTGAGCAGTGTCTTCCTTGATAATATCCTGACTCGACCGGTCAAGGGAGAGGCAAGGAAGACACACCAGGGGAGAGGAGGCACATCCCCCGGGAACCACCCAACCCACAGAGATAGAGCAAAGCCCATGAGGAGAAGTGGCAGGGTGGGTGGTTTGGCACAACAGGGGCCCCCGTGGGGTACCCCAGGATTGGGCAAAAGTTAGGAAAGGATGGAGGTGAAAACAGGAAGGGAACACAAAAACCAGTAATGAAACAGGTGAGAAAAAGGGTGGCCTAGCCGCGAGTAGAGAATGTGTCAGGGGCGAAAAACACTGTGGAGTGAGGGAGAGGCCCCCGTGGGGTACCCCTGGGTATCACGAAACCACTAAGCGCCCAGGCCCTTGAGACACAGTGAAGGCTCGAAAGGGGGGACTCGGGAATAACGCTATTTATGCGGCTGACACAAACACTACAAACAGCACCGCCACCACGAAATCTCAGATTGTGAACCAACTGTACACCTAGGCTATGAAAAAATGAGAACTCATAGGGGCATAGCAATTCCTGAATGATAAACAAGCTAGGCTAATTGAAGCTAAAAGCTAAACTTTGCCCAGACTAACAGGAAAAAAGAATATGAAAAGAGAAAGAATGAAAAAATATAGACGGGAACGCCAAGCGCCCCCGTACCTTCGGTAGCTATTTCCACACGCGTCTCCATTAAACACACTGAGGAGCCCATTTAGGTGTGTCCTAGATCACGTAACATCTGTCTAGCAAAAAGAAGGCCAGAAAAGCCGAAACGAACCTAAAACAGGGTGAATTGAAGGAGCACAACAAAAGCGGACTTCAACAATGGCGACGCGTGAAAAAATGATAACAAGAGAGGGTCGCTTATGCGCACGTTCGACAGGGATCGGCGCATGACGGAACACGGGATGGGCCTTGAGCGGTAACTAAGGTAAACCCCTTTTTCTTCTCTTCTATGCTTTTTTCACCTTCGGTGGTAGTTTTGGTTAATGTACAACGTCTCCTAGAGCAAGATAAGGAGTAGACTCTAGACGTTTTCTTTTTAACCGCGGTTGGAATGACGACATAGCAGTCAAATTAGACAAGTCGTCATTGCAATTAGGTTAATAAGCCTTGACGTTGGATTTTCCAAGACTACTAACAAATAACACTGTATGAATATTCCCATATTCAAAATATGTTACAGGGGGACAATGCCTAGTGAGTTCACTGCTCAATAGGTGGCGTTCTGAGAGTGAGGGTCTGAGTCTGGAGGGTGAGACGGTGAAGCACTTGAGCGAAGCAACTGGCCGCTTCAGAGATGGAGCTGCTTCGAGCCATGATGGATGCTTCACATGTCTCACTCCCCAGACTGGAACAAGACCTCACGGGCTTCACCGTGTTGAGCGGTGGAATGTACAGGCTCTCAGCCTATGCCCTAGAGGGAGTAGTTGGAATATAGAAAAGAAAAAAAAACCTAACCTACTGGTTAAAATGGTCACTGGTTGAAATGGTCACTGGTTGAAGTTGCCACTGGTTGAGTTAGCACTGGTTAAAGTGGCACTGGTTGAAGTGGCACTGGTTCAACTGACTTGTCACCGTGGCTGATGATTTGGGCTATTTAAATAAGCAGCTTCTTTCTCTCTCTCTCTCTCTTTTCCCCACCCTCCCTCCCTCTCCCTCTCTCTCTCTCTCTCTCTCTCTCTCTCTCTCTCTCTCTCTCTCTCTCAATGTCTCTTTGTCTTCCGCTATTAATTAGTTTCACTTTGTCATTTACTCTTTTTTTATCAGTAATCCTTTCCCCACTCTATCTCCCCTCTCAGTCCGAAACTTTATTATCGTCTCAAACTTTTATATGAAATGCTGATGGCAAAAGTCTTATGGCTTAATTAATTAGCTTTACCCATAGTACTTTTCTTCATTCTTAATGTAGTTGGGGGTGTTCTACAATAATGACCGTGATATGCAATATTCTAATAGTTATTTAAATATATGTTTAAGTATTGGTCTACATTAAATCCAGTTTTACTTACAAAAACAAATAATACAAAACAATTTATAAACTAAAATCTTTTCGACTTTAAACTCATCCATCCCATTAGTTATTCTATCTGTTCATATCTATCAATCTATGTATCTACCACTACATTAACTCAAATAGTAACATTATAGTTATCCTTATAGCTTAGTCGAGGCATAATTTAATTACTCTCCGTTGTACTGTCTCCAATTTTTCAATATCCTTTTTATAGTATGGACCCAAAGCTAAACAAAATATTCCAATTGAGGACAAACCAATGCATTATATTATACATTTTCGGATATATATATATATATATATATATATATATATATATATATATATATATATATCTCCATATGAAGCCAATAATTAAATTAGTTTTTTTAATTATCTCCAGCGCATTGTTAGACAGGTTTTTTTTTTTTTTTAAAGACCTCCGTCTACGTATTGTGAAAAACCTGTTATCCTCCGGTAAATTGTGGGGTTGAGTGAGTGAAGGGGGGGACAGTGAATGAAGGAGGATGCATGTTTTTCATAATAGTGTTGCTAGCCCCAAACGCGCGAGCAACTGTGGCTTTCAACCATCTGACACATCCCCTTTTATTAATGTGCATCACACATGTTACATACAAATAAAGTTTATGTTTTGTTTTACCCTACTGTGGAAAGACTACGGATACACCACTCCTGCCCGGGCCTCACACAGTGGCATGACCCAGTCCTGTCGAACTGAGCTCATGACGTTGGTGGCATTGCCCGGAGGATAGCCATCCCTAGTCTTTGCTTGACCCAGAGGGTTTCCCGGGGTTCTCCTGAAACTTCTCTGATTTTACGGTCTATTTCATTCACCATCTTGAGGGTGGTACGGCCGAAGACTCCTGAAGTTTCGAATGCCAGGGGCTCGAACTGATGAATTCTGGCGATGGCTTGATATTTTTCTCGATTTTTATTTTCTGCTATCCGGGCGGCTTCACCTGCTTCGTCGGCGTTTCTGGCGGTGTTGGTTGTGGAGAAAGTGTCAACACATGTGGCATCCCACACGAGGCACCGGCCATTCTTGTAAGGGAAAGTGGTCATCCCATCTGGCCGTTTGCTGTCTTCTCTGTGAAGTCCATGTGGTTCGAGGATTGATGCACGGGTTAGAGCGTAGTGAGTGAGAGCACACGGGTTGGTTGAGCTCCTCAAAAGAGGGGATTTTCGGAGGGGTATCGTGGGGCTAAGTGACCCATATAAATATCAGAAGATCGGCGATGATACGGTGTTTCGGCACATAGTAAACAGAACGTGGTTTCTTGTTTAAACATCGCCCACAAAGCATATTTAGTTTAATCATGAGAGTGTTATTACCAGTATCAGTGAGGGGACAAGGAGCCGTCAGGCACTAGCCCAGCCCTGCCCAGGCACCATAAACCTCCAGCAGTAACCACAAGGTGAGTGAAGTAACCGTTTATAGGGCAGGCAGTTTCACCCTTATGGTTCCCCACCATAGGCCTTATCTTCCATCTACCCCAAGGACCTGACCCTCGGTCTCTCAACTTCTCAAACAATTCTAACCATTATGAAGTACTTGCTATAAGGTCCATTTTTATTTCCCTCTCTCTAACCATTTAGGAAATACTTGCTTCAAGGTCCATTTTCATTTCTCTTTCTCTCTCTCTCTCTCTCTCTCTCTCTCTCTCTCTCTCTCTCTCTCTCTCTCTCCTTTTTATCCTTAACATCTTTCCATCCACTTTCAATCACCGCACTTAACCGTCTCATTGTTATTATTTTTTTGGTTTTCTATAACTTCAGATCGCTCTTTATCATTTTAGTTATTTGTTTTTCCCTAACATCTTTCAATACCCAACCAGGCCAGCCCCCTCTCCAGCTCGCTTTCTTTCTCCCTCGCCCCCGCCCCTGCTCTCTCTCCCCCTCTCTCTCTCTCTTAGCATTTTGTACAATTTAAGCATTTTTCCATAACTGCTGTCCTAGATTCGGTTACCCACTCAGATCCTGGCTCTCGCTCACTCTCTGGCTCTCTCCCTATCTTGATGTTGACAGCATTATTAATATCCTAAGCATTTATTAATACTCAACATCAGGGTGGCGTCGCCAGTGTAAGTAATCATAGGATATAATTGGCGTGCTTCCCTTCAATCAGTTAGATATTTTAGTTGTACCGGTGCCCAATGCCTAGGATTTATACATTTAACCACTTAGCTTTAGGAGAAGCAGGCCAATTGCCCATCAGAAAGGTTGACTATGATATGTGTTTTTTTTTTTTTTTTTTTTTTTTTTTACACATCCCATCAGAAAGGTTGACTATGATATGTGAATTTTTATGCATCCAGCCAATTATACATTAATAACAACAGCAATAATCTAGATATGTGCCAGGAGAGATTTCCCAGGGTTTCTGAAACAAGGGAGACATGGTAGAGATGGAAGCACCACGGGAAGATCAGGAGGATGGCTTGGGAGAGGCAGAGGAACGGATAATCTTGGAAGACTATGGCCTAGCAGATACTAAGTGTTTTAAGTGCGGAAAAACCAATGCAAGAAAGAATTCGCGAAAATGTTCCGGCTGTCTTAGATCTATTCATTTATCTTGTGCTAAGCTGACAAAGAAAACATCAGGAGAACAACCAAACTGGAAATGTCTCGCATGCCCAGGGCCCACTGCAGAGCCAACCGGGGCAACACCGGCAACACCGGTCGCCGACTTGACCCAACTTGTGACCAAATGGAAAGCGCGGATCCAGGTCCTTGCCCGGGTACCTAAAGGAGCCAGAATCCTAGTGGCGGAGGCCCTTACAACCATCATAAAGCAGGCCCTACAGCTCAAGACACCCCTCACATGGGCACGGCTCCTGGGTTTCTCCTATGGGGCCCTCCGAAAACCACCCAGAACCAACATACAAGACCATCTTCAGGTTTCACTAGCCACCAGAGTGAAACGTCAAGTAGCACAGTATATGGATGGAAACAAACTGGTGGAACCCCCCGAACAGCAACCAAACAGGGCCCAGAAGCAACAGGACAAGGAAGAGGAAGAGGCTGAACAGCTACGTAAGAGGGTCGCGGCGAAGCTGGCGGATAGTGACATCAAAGGGACCGTCAGACTGTTGTCCTCTTCAGAAGGTTTTGCTGGTCAAGGCACCGAAGTTGTTGAAGCCCTAGAAGAAAAGCACCCACCTACACCTAGGGACCTAAACCTCCCCCCTGCCCCAAATGACCAGATGCGCCAACCTTTAGTTGTCACGAAGGAGCAGGTGGTTGCCGCAGTGACTTCATTCCCAGCAGGCTCAGCCGCGGGCCCAGATGGTATCCGACCCGCCCACCTCAAAGGCCTCTTGGGTCAGGGATCAGGAGCTGCTGGGGAGGCACTCTTGGAAACCCTCACCAAATTCATCAACATGGTTTTAAGAGGGGAAGTACCCGACTGTGCCACACCCCTATTTTTTTGGGCATCACTCTGTGCACTGGCAAAAAAAGATGGCGGTGTGCGCCCAATAGCAGTAGGGAACACCTTCCGCCACCTTGCCACAAAGGTGGGTTTGAAACCACTCTCGAATGGCCTAGGTCAACACTTAAGACCAGTTCAACTAGGCTTCGGAACTCCAAAGGGGTGTGAAGCTGCTGTACACGCAACCCGCACCTACCTCAGCCAAGCCCAAGAAAAACGAGTGCTTCTAAAGATTGACATGCGGAACGCATTCAACAGCATTCGCAGGGATGTCTTCCTCCGTGCAGCTCAAGAACACATCCCCACTCTGTACCTCCTACTTTGGCAGGCTTATTCCAAACCTTCAATCCTGATGTTTGGCGAGACGGTAATCCCATCAGCGACCGGGTTACAGCAGGAAGATCCAGGTGGTCCTGCTCTTTTCTCAATAGGGGTGGATGCAGCAGCTAACAAAGTAAGGTCAGAACTGAATGTATGGTACCTGGACGATGCAACCTTGGGTGGGTCAGTAGAGAACGTTCTAACCGACCTAAATAACATCGTAACTGACCTCGGCCAGGCTGGGCTAGTGATAAATGACACCAAATGTGAACTTGTCCTCCTCAACCACACACGTGAACAAGGAGAAGAGACTCAGGCCCTGTTTCGAGACATATTGCCAGATGTAAAGATCCTTCAGGAGCACCAGCAAACCCTATTAGGTTCCCCACTAACTCTGGCAGCAATCCCACCAGCACTTCAAGTTAAAAAGGAGGAGCTTCAACGTCTCGTGAGTCGCCTGATACACATCGATGCCCACTCAGCTCTGGCCCTGCTCAAGAACTGTTTCTCCATCCCAAAACTCCAATACCTCCTGCGCACATCGATGACTTACACGAACAATGGTGGCCACCAAGAATTAGACAGCATAATCCGAGAAGCAGTGACCAGCATCACCAACGTGGAATTTAAAGAACGGGCCTGGACACAAGCCACCCTTCCTGTCCGCCTCGGGGGCTTGGGCATACGGAGAGCCTCGGATATTGCCTCCCCAGCCTTTATCTCTTCCCTCATCGTGACCAACGACCTTGTAGTGTCCATCCTTTCTTCTCAACCCGGAATGACACTTAATGGGGACGTAACAGCAGCGATTAACACCTGAAAGGGAAGTACAGGAGTAGAGGAGTAGCCTCAGGGTACCTCCAGGAGCAAGCAGAAAGCGTGGGATACCATCTCGGCGAAGAAAACTCAAGAAAATCTCCTAACCAATGCAGACCAGGTTGCAAAAGCACGCCTCCAGGCAGCCGCCCGTTCGGAGAGTGGCTTGTGGTTACACGCCATCCCCATCCCACCTCTTGGAACTCACTTGGATGCTGAAGCGCTCCGGGTTGCCATCGCGCTCAGAGTGGGTGCGGCAGTTTGTCACCCACACACTTGCAAGTGTGGTGGGGGGATGGATGCTCAAGGTCACCATGCCTTGTCATGTAATTACAACGCAGGCCGCCTACCAAGACACTCTGCACTAAATGATGTCATAAAACGGGCCCTGCAGAGTGCTAACCGTGCATCAATCCTCGAACCACATGGACTTCACAGAGAAGACGGCAAACGGCCAGATGGGATGACCACTTTCCCTTACAAGAATGGCCGGTGCCTCGTGTGGGATGCCACATGTGTTGACACTTTCTCCACAACCAACATCGCCAGAAACGCCGACGAAGCAGGTGAAGCCGCCCGGATAGCAGAAAATAAAAAGCGAAAAAATATCAAGCCATCGCCAGAAATCATCAGTTCGAGCCCCTGGCATTCGAAACTTCAGGAGTCTTCGGCCCTACCACCCTTAAGATGGTGAATGAAATAGACCGTAAAATCAGAGAAGTTTCAGGAGAACCCCGGGAAACCCTCTGGCTCAAGCAAAGACTAGGGATGGCTATCCTCCGGGGCAATGCCACCAGCGTCATGAGCTCAGTTCGACAGGACTGGGTCATGCCACTGTGTGAGGCCCGGGCAGGAGTTGTTTATCCGTAGTCTTTCCACAGTAGGGTAAACAAAACATAAACTTTATTTGTATGTAACATGTGTGATGCACATAAATAAAAGGGGATGTGTCGGATGGTTGAAAGCCACAGTTGCTCGCGCGTTTGGGGCTAGCAACACGTATTATGAAAAACATGTATCCTCCTTCATTCACTGTCCCCCCCTTCACTCACTCAACCCCACAATTTTGCCGGAGGATAACAGGTTTTTCACAATACGTAGACGGAGGTCTTTTTAATAAAAGGTTTTAAATTGGTCGTTATAGTTACTCCAAGATCAGTTTCTTTATCTATGCTCATTAGTTGAATTCGATAAATGGAATAGTTTGCTTTTAAATTTTTACTGCTAACGTGTAGCACTTTGCCTTCATCTATAATAAATATAATTTGCAATGACTGAGCCCAGTGTTATGGCTTGCCTAGAGCTTAATGAATCTCTTGTATGTGTGATGGAGAAATTACTTTGTTTTTGCAATGTTTGTGTCGTCAGCGAATGTGTAGATTCTGCATGATAGTTCGTCATCAATATGGATAATATAGATAAGAGATATAATTGGACAAATTACTGAGTCGTGTGGTACACTGCTTGTAACATTTTGTTCAATTGAAGCTTTGCCACTTATTACTACTCAACCAATCCTGAATTCAACGAAAAACAAACCTGCGAATACTATGAGCTTTAAGTTTTATTGTCAGTCTGTTGTGAGTCAGTTTATCAAATGATTTTTAAAATAAAGGCGGATGATGTCAACTGTTATTTTTTCGTTACATACATTAAAGACGTCAAGGAAAATGTATAGGAGGTTTATCAAACACAAACGTTCCTTTCGGAAACCATGTTGTGAGGTCGTTAGTTTCTAAATGGCATATCATATTATTTCAGACTAATGTTTCGAGCAGCTTGCATATAATTGAGGTGAGACATATATGTCGATAGTTCCCTGGCAGAACTGTATTTATTTGTTATAAAATTGGTGTTACGTTAGCTAATGTTTATTTTTTGGGAACTTTATTATTTTGTATGTGTTGAAGAAAAGGGTTAGCAGTTTTGATATTTATATTTCTTTAATTACTTCTGGCGACAATTTATCAGATGCAGGGGATATATTGGATTTTAGGTTTGATATATGGAACCTAAGATGCCCGGGTTTGTAATTACAAAGTTGAAAATTATTTAGTCAACTAAAGAGGAGGTACATTGTAAGAGGAGGAACATGTAAAGAAATGTGAGTAAGACAGACCGAAATCTTCATATACAAGTTATGAAAAGACGTTTTTCAAGGAAAATATTTATATAATAATATACTCCTTAATCAATAAAAGGGAACCGTGAAGGTAACCACTAAAGCAGGGGATAAGAGGAAGAGTCAGTCCGTTAGAGAATTTCTGGAGTTCGAATCCCGGGAGGACCATATACTTTCATTAATTTATTCAAGTGCATTAGGGTTTGTAATGGAGGATTAATGTTAAGAACGGGGTTTTCCTTAATTCCTGCAATACCCCTTAGATTCCATTTTTCAGTACAGTGGTGGAGGGGTGGCTAAGGGGAACTTTTTAGTTTGCTCCCTAGACCTCCATCAAGCATAAATATATATATACATCCAAGAACCCCCTTCGAGATAAATGCGTATTTTTTTCGGTAAAATAAATTTTCCGGGGTTGCTCCTAAATTACAGGCTCGCTATCCCACGCAAAGAACAAATTGACACCTAGGCAGAAAAGGTCTTACATTTAACATAAATAGGTGAATGATCTTAAATTGCCATAGTAATTGGACGAACATCTATATATCTTAAAACTAATGTGGCTAAACATGAGGGAGAAGGGAGTCCGAAAAAACACTTAAGTGAAAATCTCCCCTTAATGCATGGGACTCCAATACTTTCTTCCAATTTTTATCATGCTTCCTGCTTTCTTTATGGATCACATATATATCGTTTTATCCTTCCTTGCATTCACACCAACTCGTTCCTCTCCCTCTCGCTTATTTATTAAAAGTTTATCTTCCTCCTCTGTTATCCTGCGTGGTTTATTATTCCTATCCTCGTGTTAAGGGAGACCACCTCGTTTTTGTTATCTCTTTCTCTCCCTCTCTCCTTGGCGTGTATCCATTCGGCCCCATTCAGCCTACTGTTTAAGACGTTTACCCCCATCCAGGTGTCAATATTTTCCTGGCGAGCGGTAGCGAGCCAGCATATATATATTTTTGTTTTGACAGCAAGCTAAATTTTAAATTTTTCTATAGAAAAATGTCTGGCGAAGCCGGATTTCTTCATACAATGCTAGCTCGCTATCGCTCGTCAGGAAGAAATAACACATGGATGGGGATAAACGTCTTAAACCAGTAGGCTGAATGAGGCCGAATGGATACAAGCCAAGGAAAGAAAGATAAAAAAAAAACCGGTGACCCCCTTAGCCATATCTGCCCTCAACCCTTTTTCACTTTCTCTTACTCTCCACCTGCTGAAAGTTCACACCACCACCAATAAGCCTGGGAATGTTATCTGAGTGGCAGCTGGTTGATTCGTTGACAAGTCGGTGCGTTCACATGGTACACTCGGATACCATAGTCTCTAGCCCACTCATACAAATTCATGGACCTCACCTATTTCTAATTATGGAAGTATATCTCTGAAAACGAATTTATGAATATAATTTTCTATAAATCAAATACAAAACTATATATAATATTAATTTACAAGCAAGTTCCATCAACAAATCAATCCAGATAGTTATAATTGCATACAGAAAAAACATATGAGAGTGTGCGAATTCATATGGGTGGGCTAGAGACTATGGTATCCGACTGTACTTTGCCGTCACTCCTACTTATTCTATCGATCTTTGCAATTGGTTAGGTTGTGTTCGGTTATGTGCAGCCATGATACATCGCAGTAGGTTTTCTTTAGCAAAGTTGGGTTGAGTTAGTTGAGGATTAGTCGACACACACTCTTGTCGGAATATTTCTGAGTGAAACTGTGTCCACACGCTTACGAGGCGAACACTCTACACTAGACCAAGAACACTCTACCACTAGACCAAGAACACTCTACCACTAGACCAAGAACACTCTACCACTAGACCAAGAACACTCTACCACTAGACCAAGAACACTCTACCACTAGACCAAGAACACTCTACCACTAGACCAAGAACACTCTACCACTAGACCAAGAACACTCTACCACTAGACCAAGAACACTCTACCACTAGACCAAGAACACTACTCCACTCGAGCTGAGGGCTCAAGTGATTTACTACAACATATAATATACTACAACATATAATATACTACAACATATAATATACTACAACATATAATATACTACAACATATAATATACTACAACATTATAATATACTACAACATATAATTAATCTTGTATCATAACCAGAGCCATGAGAACCTAAATAATTATCATATAGCTATTTCTGCAGTGCCTTTAAGTGCATTGAAATCCATCAGTGCATTTAGAGTGTCCCGGGAATGATAATGGTCCACAATATAATCGAGTTTAGCATAGAAAAGGTTTTTGTCGTCTAAATTACTCCTCTCAGTAGGAATATACACTGCGATAAGATATACTCCCCTCAGAGTGGGCTGCTACATCAACCTTCAGTCTCCATAGCATCCCAGATAGAAGGGACAGTCAGTCATCAACCTTCAGTCTCCATAGCATCCCAGATAGAAGGGACAGTAAGTCATCAACCTTCAGTCTCCATAGCATCCCAGATAGAAGGGACAGTCAGTCATCAACCAAAAGTGTTTGGATATTCCAAAATCCCCTCGGAGATTAATATCAAGGGTTGGTCTTCTGGGACACGAAACGTCTTCTCCACCGGGAACACCCTCACAATCAAAAGTTGTGCCAGGGTCCCCGGTATACTTCCAATCACATGATTCAGATAAAAGTGATATTTAATAATTTTTAATTTACAGTATTTATGTATCTGAATTTTAAACATAGTGACTTCTTCGTTCATACAAATCTTTTTAGGGAAAGTAAGCAAGACAAATGTCTACAAGAACCACCCACACAATTAGTGTAATAATTACATAAAACAATCACAAATATTGGATTTTATCCCATGCTACGAAATACAACGTAAAATTATCAATCTTTAGCGGTGATAGTTGCAAAACAATTTGATCAAAGACTATTTGTGAACGACTATGCCATAACACAACAAACATGTACAATAACCTAACCTTTTATAGGGCAAGTGACACATTTTGATCATGCGAGGGATCAGTCAAAAACACTGGGTTCAACAACTAAAATTCATTAGGTAAATCACAATATGGTGCAAAACAAAGACAAATACATTAATTATATTACTTATATTATTAAACTAACTACTATATTTATTAGCTATTAAGTGACAATTAAAACATATTTATTTTGCCATTTCCATTGTGTCATCCATGCTCTTATTACACTTTGACTTATCATCAGGTCTTATCAACTTTCTCCTTCGTATAACATTTTGACCCTTTCGTCTGCCTTTCAAGTCACGTGACAATATTATCCAAGAACACTTTCTGCTACCGTTTGACCAACATAATTAATTATTCCAATCATATGATTACCCTAATTTTACATTCTTTCTGTTTTCAGCCTCAAATGGTATTTCTCATAAAGTTAAACTACAGAGATTACTGTGCGATAGACATAATACGTAAATGCAAATAAATTATAACTAATAATATGCATATTCACAAAGGTAAGCATATGACAAATATCTGTGTTCCAACTTTCGGTAAGATCCTGTGTAGCGGGTAACTGTTTTTCAGATGCCTACTTTAACCTGACCAAAACCTAACCTAACCTAACCTAACCTAACCTAACCTAGTATATTAGTGGACTATTTATGAATGTAAAATGTAAAAATATATTGATACATTACCAACTTATTGAGATATATATACACGGTGGCCCGCTACACAGGATCATACCCAACTTTCCTCCTATTCTGGTGTTGCTATACTACGTCTGGAGGTACTATTCTGCTGTTGCAATACTACGTCTGGAGGTACTATTCTGGTGTTGCTATACTACGTCTGGAGGTACAATTCTGGTGTTGCTATACTACGTCTGGAGGTACTATTCTGGTGTTGCTATACTACGTCTGGAGGTACTATTCTGGTGTTGCTATACTATGTCTGGAGGTACTATTCTGGTGTTGCTGTACTACGTCTGGAGGTACTATTCTGATGTTGCTATACTACGTCTGGAGGTACTATTCTGATGTTGCTATACTACGTCTGGAGGTACTATTCTGATGTTGCTATACTACGTCTGGAGGTACTATTCTGCTGTTGCTATACTACGTCTGGAGGTACTATTCTGGTGTTGCTATACTACGTCTGGAGGTACAATTCTGGTGTTGCTATACTACGTCTGGAGGTACTATTCTGGTGTTGCTATACTACGTCTGGAGGTACTATTCTGGTGTTGCTATACTACGTCTGGAGGTACTATTCTGGTGTTGCTATACTACGTCTGGAGGTACTATTCTGGTGTTGCTATACTACGTCTGGAGGTACTATTCTGGTGTTGCTATACTACGTCTGGAGGTACTATTCTGATGTTGCTATACTACGTCTGGAGGTACTATTCTGATGTTGCTATACTACGTCTGGAGGTACTATTCTGATGTTGCTATACTACGTCTGGAGGTACTATTCTGATGTTGCTATACTACGTCTGGAGGTACTATTCTGATGTTTGCTATACTACGTCTGGAGGTACTATTCTGGTGTTGCTATACTACGTCCGGAGGTACTATTCTGGTGTTGCTATACTACGTCTGGAGGTACTATTCTGGTGTTGCTATACTATGTCAGGAGGTACTATTCTGATGTTGCTATACTACGTCTGGAGGTACTATTCTGGTGTTGCTATACTACGTCTGGAGGTACTATTCTGGTGTTGCTATACTACGTCTGGAGGTACTATTCTGATGTTGCTATACTACGTCTGGAGGTACTATTCTGGTGTTGCTATACTACGTCTGGAGGTACTATTCTGGTGTTGCTATACTACGTCTGGAGGTACTATTCTGGTGTTGCTATACTACGTCTGGAGGTACTATTCTGGTGTTGCTATACTACGTCTGGAGGTACTATTCTGGTGTTGCTATACTACATCTGGAGGTACTATTCTGATGTTGCTATACTACGTCTGGAGGTACTATTCTGATGTTGCTATACTACGTCTGGAGGTACTATTCTGATGTTGCTATACTACGTCTGGAGGTACTATTCTGGTGTTGCTATACTACGTCTGGAGGTACTATTCTGGTGTTGCTATACTACGTCTGGAGGTACTATTCTGGTGTTGCTATACTACGTCTGGAGGTACTATTCTGATGTTGCTATACTACGTCTGGAGGTACTATTCTGGTGTTGCTATACTACATCTGGAGGTACTATTCTGGTGTTGCTATACTAAGTCTGGAGGTACTATTCTGATGTTGCTATACTATGTCTGGAGGTACTATTCTGGTGTTGCTATACTACATCTGGAGGTACTATTCTGGTGTTGCTATACTACGTCTGGAGGTACTATTCTGATGTTGCTATACTACGTCTGGAGGTACTATTCTGGTGTTGCTATACTACGTCTGGAGGTACTATTCTGGTGTTGCTATACTACGTCTGGAGGTACTATTCTGGTGTTGCTATACTACGTCAGGAGGTACTATTCTGATGTTGCTATACTACGTCTGGAGGTACTATTCTGATGTTGCTATACTATGTCTGGAGGTACTATTCTGGTGTTGCTATACTACGTCAGGAGGTACTATTCTGGTGTTGCTATACTACGTCTGGAGGTACTATTCTGATGTTGCTATACTACGTCTGGAGGTACTATTCTGGTGTTGCTATACTACGTCTGGAGGTACTATTCTGATGTTGCTATACTACGTCAGGAGGTACTATTCTGATGTTGCTATACTACGTCTGGAGGTACTATTCTGATGTTGCTATACTACGTCTGGAGGTACTATTCTGGTGTTGCTATACTACGTCAGGAGGTACTATTCTGGTGTTGCTATACTACGTCTGGAGGTACTATTCTGATGTTGCTATACTACGTCAGGAGGTACTATTCTGATGTTGCTATACTACGTCTGGAGGTACGCAAGGAGATTCAAGTAGGCCCATGATTCATGAGGAGATTAAGGGGAGACAGACCGTGTTTCTGGATCCCCTTCTCCCTAATATTTAGCCCCATTAGTTTTGAGATTTTAAGACGTTGGTTCCATTAGGTTGGAGATATTATGAACTTTCACTCCATTTCTTTGTCAATATTAGGACCCTTCATGCCATTTAGGTGTCGATTTTTTCCTGGCGAGCGAAAAACGAGCCTGTAATGTTAGGAGGAATCGGCCTTTGGCTGGGACATTTTTCTACTGAAAAATGTACAAATCTATCTTGAAGGGGGGTCTAGGGGGTGTTTTTCTAAGCTTGACGGAGGGCTGGGGAGGTAACTAAAAAAATATGAATAAATGAACTAATAGACCAAACAAACAACCACTGTCACCTGAAGGAGATGAAGGAGAGAACAGGAAGATATATAGGGTTGTTATTCTGAGGAAACTGGGTAGTTAAGGCTAAGTTGATACCCAATATATCAGTCAGCATCGTGCTTGCAAATTTCACAAGTTCGAATCCTCTATGGATATACTTTGTGGTAATGTACAGTCGGATACCATAGTCTCTAGCCCACTCATAAATATTCCTGGGCTTCACCTACTTATAATTATGGAAGTATATCTAGGGAAACGAATTTATGAATATACAGTAATCTTCGATAAATCAATTACAAAACTATATACAGTATACTCTATAATGAAAAGCAAGTTATATCCAAAGATGTATCCAGATAGTTATAATTGCCTAAAGGAAAACATAGGGAGTCCACACGTGTGTTGAGTGGGCTAGAGACTATGGTATCCTATAGTCTATTGTTTTCCAGCTGAGCCTAAATTGTCATGTTTCTATCTTTGTTACTCGGCTATAAGTTCGCTTTTGTAGCGAAAGATGATGGTAATTCTGAAAACTCGGCATTAATACGACACACAGCCATAGTAGTTTCATATATTTCCATTAAGTATCGAGAAGTCAGCTAATAAGAGATTCAATTTACGATCAGCTGGAGAAAAATAGAGTATAGTGTACTAAACGGTCACTACAAAATATGCATATTTACTAGATCATCCAGGTTGATGGGGTCGAATATTGATTTTGTACAATTGCCTATAAACAGAGACAGTATCTCTCGGGAAGACAATATATAAATATATATATATATAAATAAAATACTTACCCGACGACAGATCCTCCAGTCACTTAAGGGGAGATGGGCCGGGTTTTTTTATGGTCTATTCATGCATTTATTCCTTTATTTCTTAGTTTCTTCGCTGGACCTCTATCAAGCTTAGAAAAAACACCCCCTGGACCCCCTTCAAGATACATTTTTACATTTTTCGATAGAAAAATGTCCCGGCCAAAGGCCGGTTCCTCTTAGAATAACAGGCTCGCTATCACTCGTCAGGAAAAAAATGGACACCTAAATGGCACGAAAAATATTACAATTGACAACGAAATGGGGCGAAAGGTGCTAAAATCGCCAAACTAATGGGCCAACCGTCTAATCCACTCAAAACTAATGGGGCTAAACACGAGGGAGAAAAGGGACCAGGAAAACGGCCCATCTCCACTTAATGGTTAATAACAGTAATGATTAATGTTATTTCTCCTGGGAGGGTGGAACGACACAGATATCCAGCAACCTCCGAGCTAGTGATTGAGAGTGAACCAGTTACTGAGACCTCGAGTCCTGGCTAGAAGATGCGGGTCGATCACTCAAACAAGTCATCGATGCACTCTTGAGTGTATTTTAGTCCAGAATGTACAGGTGGCCACATTAATGTTCTGGCACTCCATGTTATTGTGCATTGAAGAAAACTTTATATGATTTAATTAGAAGTCAATCGTAATATGTTAACCTTCCATACATAAAATCATGGTGTGGATACAAACTAATGTGGCCACCTGTGCAGTAGGTAACGTTTATCTTTTGTATATATAATTTGAATTATTGCATGAATAAATTAATTATGTACAGTGCATAATTTTCTTCATGGTTATAATAATTTTATGTTGGCTATTTGTGAAATTTGGCTCTCACATTCCATATCTTGTTGACATTTAGGAATTGCTAATTTTGTGCCACTAGGAAAGAGGCTATAGGTAACAGCCGGAGTCACACGATCAATTTTTCCGTAAATTTTTACGGGCAATTATGGTCTGGAAGCTTCAAAAATTACACTTTATCAGAATTCGGCCGCCTAACATAATCTACCTTCAGTCTAGTTACCGATACCAGTGCGAAAAAATCCCGAAATAATATGAGAAAAAACTTGCTAATGGAAAATTGACGGAAAAAGCGCTCGTGTGACAGCGGTTTAACAGCCGGCCAGGGAGAGGGTTATGGGGCTTTTGCAGATTTGTAAACTTCCTGTTTCACCATACTGCCTTCTTTGCTGACATTTGTCCTTCCTAGCCGCGTGCGTGTGGGCGCGTGCGGGAGTGATTTTCCAGTAGTTTGCCTACCCATCACCCCATGTTAACCCTTTCAAGCTCCAATATGCGTTTCGGTTCTGTTTTCTGGCTACTATTAGAGGATTTTATTCAGATTAGTAACGGAATATGGAAGCCATAGAGTTGATTGAGATAGTATTTACCCTTTTAATACCCACAGATCCTTCCTAAGCTGCATACAATCGTCTATTGATAGCCACAATAAACTGCTAAAACGCTTCAGAGCTTCAAGGGGTTAATTGTGACTTCCCGCCGCCCTACAGGATCTCCAAATGACCTAGGTGAGCGGTTTGTTGTTGTTTTTCCCTTCATTACTAACCTACCAGGAAAATGATAAGTGGCTGGTTCTGGAGTGTACTTATTTATTAAATCGGCTGGTGCTTAAGGGGGTTAAGAGAAATTTAGAGCGCTATGGACATTATAAGTGAATACACGAATGTAGGCCTTATAGGTACTCTCCACTGATGGATGTTCTTTAGAGGCTTCTTTTTAGATTCCTAATTATTTCCCTAGCACATATTAAGGGGGGTGACCTGTTTTTGTTCTGTCCTTTTCTATCTTTCTCTGGCTTGTATCCATTCGGCCCCATTCAGCCAACTATTTTAAGACGTTTATCCCCATCTAGATGTCGATTTCTTCCTGGCGAGCGATAGCGAACCAACATTATATGAAGAAATCCTGCTTCGCCGGAGACATTTTTCTATCGAAAAATGTACAAATTTAGCCTGCTGTCAAACAAAAATAACAAATATGCTGGCTCGCTACCGCTCACCAGTAAAAAATTGACACCTGGATGGGGATAAACGTCTTAAAACAGTAGGCTGAATGGGGCCAAATGGATACAAGCCAGAGAAAGATAGAAAAGGACAGAACCAAAACAGGTCACCCCCTTTTTTTTTTTTTTTTTTTTTTTTTTTTTTTTTTCTATATTAGTGTGGAGGAGTGATTGTTCGGTCCTGAGCGCTAACATGGGGACATGTGCGAAGAACTGACATCATTCCAGCAAGAGGCCATGTACACTTATTGACACCTAATTATGCGCCTAACTTATTTCCGTTAAGGGGAGGTTTTTAGTTTGTTTCCTACTCCTCCAGGAATCTTAAAATTTAACCCCCTTGACCCCCTTTCAAGATAAATTTGTACATTTTTCGGTAGAAAAATGTCCCGGCCGAAGGCCGGTTGCTCTTCAATTACAGGCTCGCTATCGCTCGCAAGGAAAATATCGACACCTAAATGGCACGAAAGTCTTAAAAGTGACATAAATATATATATATATATATATATATATATATATATATATATATATATTGTTTTGACAGAAAACTAAATTTGTACATTTTTCGATAGAAAAATGTCCGGTTTTCTCCATACAATGCTAGCTCGCTATCGCTCGCCAGGAAAAATTCGACACTTGGATGGGGACAAACGTCTTAAAACAGTTGGCTGAATGGGGCCGAATAAATAGAAGCCAGGGAAAGAGAGAAAAGGAGAGAAGGCAAAAAAAAAAAAAAGCCGGTGACCTCCCTTATCACTCCCGCGGTAAACTCTCTGGTTGGTTGGTGGTGGTGGTGGCGGCCCAATACACCCTGAAATTTATGACTCGCGATATGTGGCCCAAATATTTTACCGGGGACGCTGCTGCCTGCCTGTTGATCAAAGTGAAGTCACACTCAAAAGTTATTTCGCGCATGCACTACTCCCGCTTATACCCAATATTCTCCCGCGCTATATTATTAAGAAAGAAAATAACAGCGATAATATTTCTCAACTGCATTCCTGTTAAAACTAAGTGCATGCCTTCACTCTAAGGGGGGATGGGCTGGTTTTTGGGCGATTTTTTTATGTATTCATTATTTTTCTAGTTTCCTCCCTAGACCTCCATCAAATTAAAAAATAGCATCCATTAGATCCCCCTTCTAGATTAATTTGTAAATTTTTCGGTAGAAAAATTTCCCGGCCGAAGGCCGGTTCTTCCAACATTACAGGCTCACTATCGTTCGCCAGGGTAAAAATCGACACCTAAATAGCACGATAGGTCTAAATATTGACGACGAAATGGAGCGAAAGGTCTTAAAGTCGACTAACTAATGGGGCAAACATCTTAACATCTGAAAACTAATGGGGCTAAACATGAGGGAGAAACTGGTCCAGAAAACCGGCCCAACTCAACTCAACCCCACGACCCTTGGGCTAAAACAAATATTTGGTAGGTGTAAACATATATAGCAGAAGGGCAGGTTTCGATTCATGCAATGGAGAGTACATACTATTAAAACCGGTATCACACGAGCGCTTTTTCACTTAACATTTATCCTCAACACTGGTCTGGCAGCTTATGAGGTCAACATTTACACTATTTCGGTTACATAAATTCATCTACCAACAGTCTAGTTTCCGATACCAGTGCAAAATAGTCCAGACATGTTGCCGGACAAATGTTGATTATCGAATGTTGACTTAAAAGCTCTCGTGTGATACCGGCTTAATCTATCTATCTATCTATCTATTGCCTGACGCCGTGATCCCCGAAGGGGTGGCCACGAACGAACCGCCCCCATGCACCTCTGTCCCCAGTCAGTCGACGCCCCTCCCCCCAACCAGCACCGCCGTCATTCATGTAGTTCCTCACTCCATCCTTCCACCTCATATTCGGTCTACCTCTCCCCCTCTGTCCCTCCACCTCGCTCTCGTACACCCTCTTAGTCATTCTCTCGCTTTCCATACGTTCCATATGGCCGAACCATCTCAAGTTGTTCCTTTTCACACTTTCCAGCACATCTACCTCCACACCACACCTCCTTCTTACTTCCTCATTAGTCTGTCTATCCCTCCATGTAATTCCGCACGCACTCCTTAAGTAATTCATTTCCACTGCTCTCACTCTTGGTCTGAGTCTCTCAACCAACGTCCATGCTTCGCTTCCGTAAGTCAGTGTCGGGATTACCACACTGTCATGCAAGGACTTCTTCACTTCCATACTGACCACCCTATTTCTTGTTACTGCTTTTAGCGTTCCTACAACCCTCTTCCCCTGTTGTACCCTCTCCCGCACCTCTTCATCCATAGTCCCATCTTTACTCAACACACTGCCCAGATACTTAAAAGAGTTGACGATCTCCATAGCCTGACCGTTCAGCTTCACCTCACACTCTGTGACTTCACCCCTTTCGAAGACCATAACCTTGCTCTTCCCCGTATTTACCTTCAAATTCCGTTTTTCGCACACTGTTCCAAACTCATTTACCAGACCCTGCAACTCCCATTCATTATCACTCATCAGAACTGTATCATCCGCAAACAGCAGTATAGGTAGCTTCCACTCAATTCCCTCCCTTTTGAGCGATACACCAACATCCACTGCTCTTGATAGTATTTCTTTCATAACTTCATCCATATGTACAGTAAACAACCACGGGGACATCACACACCCCTGTTTCAAACCAACATTCAGGTCAAAGAACTCGCTCTGCTCACTCTCCACACGTACTGCCGCCTTTGCACCCTCATACATGCTCTTCACTGCTTTCAGCAACTTGGCCTCTACTCCGTATATTCTAAGTACTTTCCACAAACCTTCTCTATCCACTCTGTCATAGGCCTTCTCCAAGTCCATAAAGGCAACATACACCTTTTGTTTCTTCTCCAGATACTTCTCCACAACACAATTCAGGGTAAAAATCTGATCTACACATCCTCTTCCCTTCCTAAAGCCTCCCTGCTCGTCGCCTATCCATTTCTCCGTTCTCACTCTCACTCTCTCAATCACTACCCTACTGTATACCTTCCCTACTACGCTTAGAAGACATATTCCTCGGTGGTTACCACACACTCCTCTTTCCCCTTTGCCCTTATATAGGGGGACTATTATGCCAGTCTTCCAGTCATCGGGTGCACTCCCCTTCTCCCATGCTAGTTTGCACATTTTCCAAACCCATTCTATCACTATCTCACCACCATACCTCAACATTTCCCCACACACTCCATCTGTTCCTGGTGCTTTCCCCATCTTCACTCTTTTCATGGCTTCCCACACTTCTGACCTCCTGATCCCCACCTCCTCCTCCACTACTTCTCTTCTTCTCCCTCCCATACCGGCTTAATTGGCTGCGTAATTGTGTCTTATCTATACATTCGACTAGTAAAGGTTTTATTATGTCTCAGGTTATCTTAGTTGATCGTTGAACAGGCAAACAGTATACACCCAGAAGATTGGGATACTATTCTTTCATTGATCATTATGCCTTGACTTTCTAAATATTTACCTGAAAGTTGGTAAATGGTCAGTATGTACACAACAGTTTTTCTATACAATAGCTGGGGTGGGCTTTAGTGTGTTTCCTAGACTTCCATCAAGCTTGAAATTGCACCCCCTTGACCCCCTTTCAAGATAAATTTGTACATTTTTCGGTAGAAAATGTCCCGGCCAGAGGCCTGTTCCTGTTATATTACAGGCTCGCTATCGCTCGCCAGGAAAAAATCGACACCTAAATGGCACGAAAGGTCTTAAAAGTGACATACATGGGGCGAAAGTTCTTAAAATCGCCTAACTAATGGGGCGAACGTCTTAAAATCTCAAAAGCAATGGGGCTAAACATGAGGGAGAAAGGGGTAATTAAAACAATCCCTCAAGTGGAAATCTCCCCTTAACACAACTTTCACACACAATATTTCAAAAAGTCAACTAACTTTGTCTGTGAGACAACAACAACAACAAAAACAACATCAACAACACCAACAACAACAAACATCAACCATCATAATTACTAAAGTGATATGAACAACGATATCAAATAAAGTGATATGAACAACGATATCAAATAAAGTGATATGAACAACGATATCAAATAAAGTGATATGAACAACGATATCAAATAATGTGATATGAACAACGATATCAAATAAAGTGATATGAACAACGATATCAAATAAAGTGATATGAACAACAATATCAAATAAAGTGATATGAACAACGATATCAAATAAAGTGATATGAACAACGATATCAAATAAAGTGATATGAACAACGATATCAAATAAAGTGATATGAACAACGATATCAAATAAAGTGATATGAACAACGATATCAAATAGACGAGCAGTGTTAAGGGGAGGTATTTAGTTTGTTCCCTATGTTTTCATCAAGCTTAAAATTACACCCCCTAGACCCCATTTCAAGATAAATTTGTAAATTTTTCGGTAGAAAAATGTCTCGGCCGGAGGCCGGTTGCTCTTAAATTACAGGCTCGCTATCGCTCGCCAGGGAAAAATCGACACCATGGCACGAAAGGTCTTAACATTGACAGCAATGGGGCAAAATGTCTTAAAAATGTCCAAACTACTAGGGCGAACGTCTTAAAATCTCAAAAGCAATGGGGCTAAACATGAGGGAGAAAGGGGTCCAGAAAAAAATATCTCGAGTGGAAATCTCCCCTTAACTATACAAGGAGCAACATATTATAATATGATATGGTGCAAAAATGATGAAAAAACAACAACAACAACAACTTGGATTGAAATGATCATCAATAATAATAACAGGCATGGTGGTAACAATGTGCGGTCGCGCTAATAAGTCATGTCCCAGTTGTCATTACGTTTGGCTTGCTCTGTGCTGTATTAATGTCTGTCAGATGTTGAATAGGGTGGGTAGGTGTAGGAACATGGTTGTATATCTTAATAAAAAAGAATACATCATGTGTAAATATTGCTGATACCAATTATTGATCAAAACATAATTGGTGCCGAGACATCACTTATTAGCGCGACTGTACACATGGTCAACAAAGTATCTGCACCCCTACCCTGATCATTTGGTGTGTACAACATAGTAATATAGGTTTTAGGTCATAAGTAGTAGGTCTTAGGTAGGTAGTAGTATAGACGGATGTAGCTGCAGGAAGATATGCCAACGCTATCGAGCTGTACACACCAGATGATCAGGGTAGGGGTGCAGATACTTTTTGGACCAACTGTACATTCATTAGCGTCAACAACACTGCTAACTACATAATCCGTGCAATACAAGTGTGATCATTCATGGCGCTGAGATACACTTAAGGGGAGGTATTTAGTTTGTTCCCTAGACCTCCAGCAAGCTTAAAATTACACCCCCTCGAGTCCCTCTCAAGATTAATTTGTAAATTTTTCGGTAGAAAAATGTCCCGGCCAAAGGCCGTTTCCTCTTAAGTTACAGGCTCGCTATCGCTCGCCAGGATAAAATAGACACCTGAATGGCACGAAAGGTCTTAAAATGGAGTAAGCTCTTAAAATCGCCAAACTAATGGGGCAAACATCTTAAAATCTCAAAAGCAATGGGGCTAGACATGAGAGAGAAAGGGGTCAAGACAAAAGTCTCAAGTGGATAATTATCTCCCCTTAATAAAGTCGACAGTGTAATATATCGTGGTGTTGCGACACTACACTCTATTTTTTCCAGCTGATCGTAAATTGAATCTCTTATTAGCTGATTTCTCGATACTTAATGGAAATATATGAAACTACTATGGCTGTGTGTCGTATTAATGCCGAGTTTTCATAATAACCATCATCTTTCGCTACAAAATCTACCTTATAGCCGAGTAACAGAGATAGAAACATGACAATTTACCCTCAGCTGGACAACAAATAGACTATAGTGCTGTCGTCTAAACACATGTAGTTAACCCCTTCTGTACCGGTGATATTTGTTTTTGTTTTGTATTGTATTCTAACTGTATTTGGACGATTTTGTGCAGTTTAAGAAGGATCTGTGGTTGTAAAAAGGGTTAACTGACATAGTTCAAAGACTGCTAAATGCTGGAGGCCCGCTTTGAGGGGGGTGACCTGTTTTTGTTGTCTTTTTCTATCTTTCTCTGGCTTGTATCCATTTGGCCCCATTCAGCCTACTGTTTTAAGATGTTTATCCCCATCCAGGTGTCAATTTTTTACTGGTGAGCGGTAGCGAGCCAGCATATTTTTTATTTTTGTTTGACAGCAGGCTAAATTTGTACATTTTTTGATAGAAAAATGTCTCCGGCGAAGCCGGATTTCTTCATATAATGCTGGCTCGCTATCGCTCGCCAGGAAGAAATCGACACCTAGATGGGGAAAACGTCTTAAAATAGTTGGCTGAATGGGGCCGAATGGATACAAGCCAGAAAAAGAGAGAAAAGGAGTGAAATAACAAAAAGCAGGTCACCTCCCTTAAACTGAAGACAATATTTTAAGAGCAGACAGATTAAAGCTAAAGGGAAGGGGTTAATGGCTTGATTAGACGATATGCAGAGTGTGAGCAAGGACAGGTAATGTAATCCAAGCCTTACTCAAGTTAATTAAGGAGAGGTTTTTAGTGCTTTCCCTAGACTTCCATCAAACTTAAAATCACACCCCCTTGAGCCCCTTTCAAGATAAATTTGTACATTGTTCGGTAGAAAAATGTCCCGGCCAAAGGCCGGTTGCTCTTAAAGTAAAGGCTCGCTATCGCTCGCCAGGAAAAAATAGACACCTAAATGGCACGAAAGGTCTTAACATTGACATAAATGGGGCGAAAGTTATTAAAATCGTCAAACTAATGGGGCGAATGTCTTGAAATGTCAAAAGCAATGGGGCCAAACATGAGGGAGAAAGGGATCAAGAAAAAAATCCCTGAAGTGA
Source organism: Lithodes maja (assembly GCA_037953745.1). Lineage (NCBI taxonomy): Eukaryota > Metazoa > Arthropoda > Malacostraca > Decapoda > Lithodidae > Lithodes > Lithodes maja. The sequence goes on along the minus strand of JBAKBP010005963.1, from coordinate 28,291 downwards.
AAATCTCCCCTAAGTCTTGTAATATGGTACGTGTAGATGGTAATAAAGAGAGGGTGATGGTGAAAGAGGTGAGGGGGCATGGTAATAAAGAGAGGGTGATGGTGAAGGAGGTGAGGGGGCATGGTAATAAAGAGAGGGTGATGGTGAAGGAGGTGAGGGGGCATGGTAATAAAGAGAGGGTGATGGTGAAGGAGGTGAGGGGGCATGGTAATAAAGAGAGGGTGATGGTGAAGGAGGTGAGGGGGCAAGGTAATAAAGAGAGAGTGATGGTGAAGGAGGTGAGGGGGCAGGGTAATAAAGAGAGGGTGAAGGAGGTGAGGGGGCATGGTAATAAAGAGAGGGTGATGGTGAAGGAGGTGAGGGGGCATGGTAATAAAGAGAGAGTGATGGTGAAGGAGGTGAGGGGGCAAGGTAATAAAGAGAGGGTGATGGTGAAGGAGGTGAGGGGGCATGGTAATAAAGAGAGGGTGATGGTGAAGGAGGTGAGGGGGCATGGTAATAAAGAAAGAGTGATGGTGAAAGAGGTGAGGGGGCAAGGTAATAAAGAGAGGGTGATGGTGAAGGAGGTGAGGGGGCATGGTAATAAAGAGAGGGTGATGGTGAAGGAGGTGAGGGGGCATGGTAATAAAGAGAGGGTGATGGTGAAGGAGGTGAGGGGGCATGGTAATAAAGAGAGGGTGATGGTGAAGGAGGTGAGGGGGCATGGTAATAAAGAGTGATGGTGAAGGAGGTGAGGGGCATGGTAATAAAGAGAGAGTGATGGTGAAGGAGGTGAGGGGGCATGGCAATAAAGAGGGTGATGGTGAAGGAGGTGAGGGGGCATGGTAATAAAGAGAGGGTGATGGTGAAGGAGGTGAGGGGGCATGGTAATAAAGAGAGGGTGATGGTGAAGGAGGTGAGGGGGCATGGTAATAAAGAGAGAGTGATGGTGAAGGAGGTGAGGGGGCAAGGTAATAAAGAGAGGGTGATGGTGAAGGAGGTGAGGGGGGCATGGTAATAAAGAGAGGGTGATGGTGAAGGAGGTGAGGGGGCATGGTAATAAAGAGAGGGTGATGGTGAAGGAGGTGAGGGGAGATGGTAATAAAGAGGAAATATGAAACGCTAAAGGACTCAAGGACGAACTGAAATGAAGAGAGAAGAACCATTAAATAAAGAGTGATGGTTCTCAAGTGGGTGGACGGGAATCTAGATTACGTTGCCATATAAATCATGAATGGTATTGTTTTATGGATACAGACCAAGACATGTGGAATGTGTTGAGTTATGGGAATGACGGGAGTTACGTGGGATATGGAACATAGTTTGGGGGAGAACAAATAGGGCAGAAAATGACTAAGATAAGCTGGCAACTTTGTACTTTGTCCACACTAATGCTTTCCACAGTCATACCTCATTCACAAAACTCTAGCTAATCCTAATTGCTTAAGAGGGCCCCACCTCGCTGTCTTTTTCTCCCTCTCTCTTTGGCTTGTATCCATTCGGACCCATTCAGCCTTACTGTTTTAAGACGTTTACCCCCATCCAGGTGTCAATACTTTGCTGGCGAGCGGTAGCGAGCCACCATATACATATTTTTGTTTTGACAGCAAGCTAAATTTGTACATTTATCGATAGAAAAATGTCTCCGGCGAAGCCGAATTTCTCCATACAATGCTGGTTCGCTATCGCTCGCCAGGATGAAATCGACACATGAATGGGGATAAACGTCTTAAAACAGTTGGCTGAATTGGGCCGAATGGATACAAGCAAGGGAATGAAAGAAAAGGAAAGAGAGATTAAAAAAATAGCCTGTGGCCCCCTTAATATATTTCTGAAACCCATGTTGAGTGTACGAACTGTCTTGTGGGAGAAACGACCGGTGAGGTGGGATGAGGCAGAGAGTGTATACATGGTGGTGATGACAGGTGGGAATATTAATGGATGGTTGCATAGGGACTGTATTATATTGTGAGAGAGAGAGAGAGAGAGAGAGGAGAGAGAGAGAGAGAGAGAGAGAGAGAGAGAGAGAGAGAGAGAGAGAGAGAGAGAGAGAGGGAGAGAGACAGAGAGAGACAGAGAGATAATAGGTACAAGCGACGTCTTTTTTATTATATTCTAGCTACGATTAGACGATTGTATTCAGCTTAAAAAGGTCCTCCAGAAGTGAGCGTTGAGGTTGGATGAGGCAGAGAGTGTATACATGGTGGTGATGACAGGTGGGAATATAAATGGACATAGGGACTGGATTAATATTGTGTGTGTGAGAGAGAGAGAGAGAGAGAGAGAGAGAGAGAGAGAGAGAGAGAGAGAGAGAGAGATAATAGTACCAGCGGGGTCTTTTTTATTATATTCTTGCTACTATTAGCCAAGTGTATTCAGTTTAAAAAGGTCCGCCAGCAATTAAGAGGCTTCGCACATTATCCCATGTTTACTATCACAGATTAATACAAGTCCTAATTACATGTTTTCACGCTCCTTGCTAGTTTTAAGAGTATGGATTTCATTAAGTGCTTGCCTCATTGTTACCAAATGTAGCACTTCTTTACAAGGGGAGCCAGATACACTTTTTTCAAATTTGTTTTTATAAGCTGCACAAAACCATCACAGTACAGCTAGAATAAAATTTAAAAGACGTCGCTGGAACAGGAGGGGTTAATATTATGTACAAGTGACATTTCAGGTATATGATATGATGCGCTCGATGAAGGTCAACATTTGTAGTCACTTTAACTGTACCATGTATTATAGGCAGTAGTTTGGGGATGGAGGTTGTTTATCTAGACCCCCTTAGGATTAAATTAAATTAAGTCTGTATATTTTCAGACCCCCTTACTTTGCTTCTAAGTATCTTGTGGTATGTTTTCCAGTTTTATTATGTAGATTCTCTTCCATTAGTTCTATTTTCTTATTAGATATGTCCACATTCTAACTAATTCCTTAACCACACTCTACTTTAGTTCAATGTCTTCCTATATAGTTGTTTTCCCCCTTTGTACTATTTCAATGTGTTTTGCATTATAATTAAAACTTAGTTTGTAACACTTTTATATATTTTAATGCTTAGTGATTTTGTCTGATTCTCTGAATTATTGAATTAGTTTCTTAATTTTCGATTTCCATCTGTAATAATGTTACTCTAGTGGCTTTCTTATAGTTTCACTGCCTTTCATGCTAATTTAATGAATTTCGTACATAACTTGCATTTTCCGATTTTTCAAAAATCTTTGGTGTTTACAGTGATATTTCCGCGACCCCATTCTACTTTAACCCTCTCCGACCCCATTCTACTTTAACCCTCTCCGACCCCATTCTACTTTAACCCTCTCCGACCCCATTCTACTTTAATGCGAACCCGTTTCTACACTTGTTGTTTTCAATATTGTCTCCCCCCTTTCCTACAATTTACTTGTATTTCGTGTTGCCAACCTACTTAATTTTAGTATATAATTTAATTATATAATTATAATCATAATTCTCCTACACGTTTTAAATATTATCCATTAGTAATATGCAAATATTTATGTAGGCCCTTTTTGTCTTACTTTAGGCTGAAGATGGCTTGTGTGTAAGCCGAAACGTCCCACAATAAAGATGTTCATCCCAGCGCTGGTTTTTCTATTTATTATACGCCTCCACTTCCCCCGTGAAGAGAGCATCGCTTCTATATATATATATATACTGTCTATCCCTTTGAGTACCAGCGACGTGTGTTCCTTTTTATTCTAGCTATATTTAGACGATATTGTGTAGCATAAAAAGGATCTGTGGTAGTTAAAAGGGTTGGTTAAAATAGTTTGAAAGCTTAATATTGCTAAAGGTCCTTCCTAAGCTAAGTACAATGGTCTAATAGTTGCCAGAATATAATGAAAAGGACGTCCCTGGTACTGAAGGGGATATACTAATTATGATATCATAACAATTCAAGCACATCCCGCGGAAAGAGAGAGAGAGAAAATGGAGATATGTTTGGTAATAAAGATTGGTTAGAGTGTTCATGATTAGGCTACTGTGGTGTGTTATACAATTGGTGAAGTGTGGAGTGGAGCAAGCATAGTGAGTAATTATGAGAGGTTAGAGTGGATCGTGGGTGGTAGAGGTGGATTTAGTGAGTTACCTCGCACCTGAGCCCACTGGTTAGGTTAGATTAGATTCAAATTAAGGGGAGGCTGGCTGTTTGTTTGGTCTATATATTCATTTATTCATATTTGTTTTTAGTTTCCTCCCTAGACCTCCATCAAGCTTAGAAGAAAAAAAACCTAAACCCCCCTTCAAGATAAATTTTTACATTTTTCGGTAGAAAAATCTCCCGGCCAAAGGCCGATTCCTCCTAAAATTACAGGCTCGCTATCGCTCGCCAGGAAATAAATCGACACCTAAATGGCACGAAGGGTCCTAATAATGACACAGAAGTGGGGTGAAACGTCATAAAATCCCCAAACTAATGGAACCAACGTCTTAAAATCTTAAAACTAGTGGGGCTAAACATTAGGGAGAACGGGGTCCAGAAAAATCGGTCTGTTTCCCCTTAAGTTAATATTGCCAAAACCGTGAGAAACCACGGCAAGCTTAGTTATTTATTAAGACTTATGTAGTTGACTTGACACCTTAGGGCAGAATAAAGTGACGAAAGTTAGAGACATATATTGACAAACCATCTGTATTCATGATACGAAAATATAATGTGTAATAATAACAAATATATCTGTACGAGAGAGAGAGAGAGAGAGAGAGAGAGAGAGAGAGAGAGAGAATGAGAGAGAGAGAGAGAGAGAGAGAGAGAGAGAGAGAGAGAGAGAGAGAGAGAGAGGGAGAGAGAGAGAGAGATTAGAAAATTACAGGTTTCTTGATGGTTAAATTTCGGCACTTTACATCTACATTAAAATGTAATTTTGAATATACATTATTAGTTACATGTTATGTAGATGGTAATATGTAAAGTTGCACTAAAACTGGACATTTACACGAAATACATACTTAGGTTATACTTATGACATCTAGGGATATTTTCTCCCAGCCTGTTTGACGTTGTTAACTCCCGAATCTCACAACAACAATGGCGGGGGTGGAGGAGGCTTACCTCCTCATAATGACGACAATTTCACTATGATCTGGCCTTTACTTATATGTCTATTGAACTCTGTCATGTTTACATAGTCTCTGGATAACGTTGAATTGATTATTTATAGCGTTATTAGTACAAGTTAGGGATTAATAAGGACCCTCCCATGTTCTTTTCCGATCGTGCTGCCATCTCTCGAACGCGCGAATCACTATTTTCAGATTTGTGACGTCACGCTTTCGAGTCTATCTATCTTTATTCTATGGGTCGGGCCTGGGTCAGTGTCGTCAGCAGACAGGCAAAGGGCGTAGGTGGGGCGCAATAAAAACGGCGGGAGATCCCCTTGGTCGGCCTTGTGTAGCCATTGTACACTCACTCATAAAAGAAAGGTACCCCCCTGAGCGAGAGATCCAAGGCCTCACGCTATTTAGTTGTGGTAACACTGGCCCTGAACCATCGACGTCACGAAAAGGAGAGAATTAGCAAAATGACTCTCAAAATGCTTCTGTTACCACAACTAAATAGCATGAGGCCTTAGATCTCTCTCTTAGAGGGTACTTTTCTTATATGAGTGAGTGTACCATTCATAAAAAAAAGGATGGGACAAGGACGGAAACAAATTACGTCCCTGAACCATCAAATTGGGCAGTTTGTCACAAGCCCGCGTTTGACCCATCCGTGATACGTGCCGTAGTGTGATGTTGCCGGGTACCGTAGCTTCATTCAGTGCAGCACAACACTTACCTCACACCTGTCGCTTCGCCCTACCATCACCACAACAACAGCCACTTACCCCCACCACCACCACCACCACTTTACCCGTTGATGGTAAGTAATGTTATTACACATTTGCTAGTATCATCATGTTGTGCATAAGTGGTAATATATATATATATATATATATATATATATATATATATATATAAGGTATTAACATATCGAAAAATCATGATGCTAGCCGGTATGTATTGCATGACATCCCTAATGTTAATAGTATTACTGTATTATCCTGGTTCTATGTACAACCTTATTATATATTCGTCCTATTTACGTTTATGTACAGTTTGCCGCACATATTCTATTCTGGTGGGGGTCGTGATTAGGCAGAGCTGCACTCCCTTCCCCAACCCCCTTCCCTTGCTCCTTCTCCTACCTTCCACTATTGGTAGGAGGTGGAGCGAGGGAGGGGGGTTGGGGAAGTGGGTGCAGCTCTGCCAAGTTACGATGTGCTGAGATGGTTGAGAAATGGAATATGTGCGGCAAACTCTACACAAGTACGCTTGTATTATACATATTGCATAACATAGGTAAGGTTATTGAATATATATTACCCTTATATCGTTCATTATAGTATGTACTGTTTAAGTTGTATTTCTAGTAGCTACATATGTGTGACCCTGTTTATAGTATTTACATGGCTGCTTGATAATATGAGGTGGCAATTAATCCTCGTCATCCATTATGGTGGGGGATGTGGTGACGAGCGTGGCAGGCGGTGGTATGTCGTGGGGCCCCATTTTTTTTTTTTTTATGATGCCGTGACACCCACTCTTGTGTCTGGACAGGGCCGCCCCTGGATTTGGCGGTGGACGTGGAATAGACGTGTGTGTCGGGGGTAAGACATTGCAGGGACATTGCACAGTCCTCTCATGGTCATTCGTAGCTGCCTAAGGCCGCACTGCGGCAGGGGCACGGTCGAGGCAATGGCGGGGCATGGGCACCACACACCATGGTCGTTGTAAGGCCTCCCTAAGGTCTCTCATATTTGGTCCCTACTAAAAAAATCGTAAAGTTGGCCATGGACGGGTTGCTTAGTGTGTGACCGAGGCTTTAGCCATGCAAGAAATAAGAGCAATTTTCCAATAGTTGGAGGGTTGAGAGCGGTCACCCTTCTTTATTTGTATATGCAATGTTTTTATGCTTAATTATATGAATGTAATTGTGTATTGTATACGGTACTGTCACCCTCAAACTCAAGAATCTCATACTTCCTATGTTTCTGCCTGGAATCAAGCCAAATCTGTTCTCTGACTTACCAAACATTCTTTCATCAATAATAAATGCACTGAACTATCCAACTCTAGCTCTTCCCAAGCCTTCTGGCATCTAGCCAAAAACCTCTCCAACAACTTCTCTTTGTCTTTTCCTCCTCTTTTCCACTTTGACGGCACTAACGTCACTTCTTCCTCTGACAAAGCTGAACTCTTCGCTAACACTTTCGCTAGAAACTCCACCTTGGATGATTCTGGTGCTATCCCTCCCTCTCCACCCCCCTCTCTCCTACTTATGCCTAAAATCATAATCTCTTCCAAGGATGTACTTTCTACCCTCTCTGGGCTTAATACTAAGAAGGCGTACGGACTGGGGACTGGACGGTGTTCCTCCTATTGTACTAAAAAACTGTGCTTCCGTGCTGAATCCCTGCCTAGGCAAGCTCTTCTGTCTCTGTCTCTTCTCTAACGTCTTTCCTTTTTGCTGGAAGTTTTCTCTCATTCAACCTGTCCCAAAGAAGGGTGGCCCCTCTTAACCCTCTAGCTATCGTCCAATTGCTCTCATTTCCTGCATCTCTAAAGTTTTTGAAGCTATTATTGCCTAAAAATATCTTAAGCATTTATCTTACCATAACCTATTCTCAGACCGCCAGTATGGCTTCGTTAAGGGCCGCTCTACTGGTGATCTTCTTTCTTATCTTACTAACTCCTGGTCATCCTCCATTCGGGACTTCGGTGAGAAATGTTATGTTACCTAGATATATTGAAGGCCTACGATACAATCTGGCAAAAATCCCTCGTTTCCAAACTACCCTCCTTCGGTTTCTATCCCTCCTTCTGTGCCTTTGTCTCTAGTTTCCTTTCCGGCCGTTTCATAGCTGCGGTTGTGGACGGCCACTGTTCACTTCCTCAACCTATCAACTCTGGTGTTCCTCACGGTTTTGTTTTATCTCCAATTCTCTTCCTACTATTCATTAACGACCTTCTCAATTGCACTTCCAGCCCCATTCACTCATATGCTGACGACTCTACATTACACTATTCAACTAGCCTTCCACGAATTCACTCACAGCGATTGTCTGCAGTTTAAGAGTGATCTGTGATAGTAAAAAGGGTTAAGTGAGATAGTTCGAAGCCTGATAATTGCTGGAGACCCTTTATGAACTAATTAAAATCGTCTAATAGTTGCCAGAATATAATGCAAAATACGTCGCCGGTAAAGAACGGGTTAATCTATGGCAATACTAAATAGTACAATTTTGCTATATTTTGTTTTAGTGGCTGCATACATTTTTTCATCTTCAATTTCAAGTTCCACGCCACTCGAAATTCAACGTCAAGCATTAAGGAGAAGTCATCAAGGATCATCGTCTCAGGAATCGTCCCCCGGCTCGGTGTAGAGAGCCGATTTTACAACATAGCCACCAGCACAAATCGTTGTCTAGCAAACCTCTGCAGGAAGGAGAACGTGGGATTCGTCGACACCTGGGACAATTTCTACTATGATGACTATTTGTTTTCGGACGATGGAGTTCATCTGAACCAGGTGGGAGCAGCAAATTTTGGGAGTCTTCTCAACGATGCGATGACGGATTTTCGGAGAAGAAATCGACTCAGCACAGGACAACCAGGAAGGAGGACCGAAGACAGCGAGGACGGCAACCTACAAAGGAATTAAATACTAATCCGTCAAGAACCGCGAATTTGGATAAAGCTCCACCAACACGACCCAAATTCAAAACCGCCAGGGATAACGACCGAGGACCGAGGACAGCCATGAATGTAGATCCGACCAGAACCAAAAATTCGATGAAAGAACGTTCTGAGAGTTCTAAAACCGCAACTTTAAAGGTTTTCTATGCAAACGCTCGTAGCATACGCAATAAATTTTCAGATTTAGAGGAACTAGTGTTTACAGAAAATTATGATGTGATTGGCATAACAGAATCTTGGCTCAATACAGAAGATAGAGACTTTTTAGCAGAGTATTCACTTCCCGGTTATGTAATGTTTGAGAACAGCCGAATAAATAAAAATGGAGGTGGCGTTTTATTTTATATCAAAGAAAGTCTTAACCCGACCCTCGTGTCAAAACCTCAAATTGTGAACGTCAACACATCTTTTGTGCTAATAAAGAATAATAAAGGTACAAAAATAATACTTGCGTTAATATACAGATCTCCAGCTCAATCAGTGCAAACTGACCGAGAAATTTACGAACAAATTGCAGATGTAAGTAACTCACAAGATACCGTAATTGTTGGCGACTTTAATTTACCTGTGACCAAGTGGGGCGAAACTCTTACTTCACACTCCGGACATGACTTGTATACGAACTTGCAAGAGAGTTCGCTTTATCAATTTGTTCGAACGCCGACCCGTGGTAATAACGTTCTTGACATTGTACTTGCAACAAAAGAAGAATTGATAGAGAATTTGAATGTTGGTAATGAATTCAGTAACAGCGACCATCGTACGATAACTTTCACTTTAAAGTTTACTAGTAACGAACCAAATAGTAGCATCGAAAAAGTCCCTAATTTCAAGAAAGCAAACTTCCATAAACTTAGAGCTATGTTTAACCCTTCGACCCCGGGTGGTACACGTGTGTACCATTTTTTTTTGGCCCGAGGAACCCGGGTGGTACAACACTGTACCATTGCTTGCGTGTGTGCTTTCGAATGGCGCGCGTAAAAATTTCGCTCCGTGGTCACCAGGCGTCGCTAGGCGACGCCACCAGACAGCATGTACGCCACCAAAACAGTCTCTACCCTGCCGCCAACATGGATACTAGCCCAAAAAGTTATTCCCTTGTGTCCGATTCTACGCTCCCTTCGACGCCTGCCCATGTTCGTCGCGCCCTAACGCAAAGGCACGTACAAGATGCGTTGACTCCCGGAGGTATTGAGATAGCTTTGAGGAGTTATGAACGTGGTGAAGGCCAAAATAGTGTTGATGAGTTGGGTAGTGATAGCTCCGAGTCTTATCAGTCTCACTATATTGAAGATTTTGACGATCTAGACGAAATCCATGAAAGATACGCCTTTTTTAGTGGATTTGACCATGACGATGAAAGTGATGATAGTGAGGCTGAGCGGGAGGCTGAGGTTGACCCGCCATTGTCTTCCTTATCTACCCACGCCACCCAAGTTGCCCCAGGCTCCCGCCATTCTTCCCCACCACCACCAGCACTCCCTAGGGTTGAGGACCCCCCACTTTCGGCCTATTTACCCACTCCTTCCCCACCTCGCCGACCTACACGCCGCCCACGCATCATTCGTTCCCCGCGAGATTATGAGGGGGGCTCTGAAGAAGAAGGGCACCTCACAGATGACTCTGGCCATGATTACCTGGGTCCACCGTCAGGGCAAGATGACAGCTCTGACGACAACGACGATGACGACGACTTTATGGACATCGACGACCCTCAACCCAGACGCTTTGCCCAGGGCCGTCGTGCTCCTGGCCGCCCTGGCCGCCGGGCTGGCCGCCGGGCTGGGCCTGGGCGCCGTCGTGCTCCTGGCCGCCCTAGGGTGCGCGCCGCCAAAGTTCGTGGGCGTGCTGCCCCCGCTCTAGCTCCACAGAGGGCAGTGGCACAACCTGGGCGCCCCGTTCAGGACCGCCTGCAGTGTGCACAGTATGTAAATGTGCACAAGCACGGTTACCTGCCTCTGGAACGAGATGGAGTCACCATTAGCAGAAGGCGGTGCCATGTCTGCTGGAACAGCCAGGTGAGGCCGAGGAAGCACAAAAAGACCACCATGCAGTGTGTGGAGTGCCAGGTGTCACTATGTACTATACCGTGCTTTGCTGAATACCACAGCAAGCAGGAGTACTAACTAATAATCATAGTGAAAGTACCAAAGACTGACAATATGTATGTATATAGGCAACAAGTGGAAATAAAACAATGTACAGGTGTATTGTGATAAAAAAATCATGTATTATGAAAACATATATAAATAAGTGAACAAAGACACAATAAATTGTATATAAAACGTTTACAAAGCATATAACTAAGTGAAAGTGACACATGACATAATATTAGATGGCCAAAGTATAATAAACACCTGTGATAACGAATAATCAGTGCCTAATATAACAATAACCTACCTCAATTACTCATAAAAACTACGGTATCGAGTGAAAATGTGAAATATTTGTTACAATCATAGCCTAATAAACATATTTTATATAATTGGACTCCAAATAACTATAATAACATCACTATCAATACATAAAATCGCCTCCGGGAGGTAAAAGGTTTTGCGCGACGAGTGGCTAAGAAAACAGTAGGTTAGCCGAGCCGGGGCCTGGGCAAAGGCGACGCATCCGAACGCGGGATGATTTTCACGCATAAAAATCACTCCACTTCCCGCGCTCACCATTATGCAATCACTTGGGCTAGAGACCTCTACTCAACGGCATTCTACACATGAAGGTTTGTGCTACATTTTTCTGTTTTTTTTATAACTTTGTGTAATGTATTTCAGGAGTAACATGTGAATCAACAGGGACCAAAATTCCTGAAAACCCCCGGACACAAAGTACAGTCACGATATTCCCTAGCCGGGGTCGGAGGGTTAAAGAAACTGACTGGAGCTTTTTAATTAACAATAACGACATAAATACATCTTGGAAGTTATTCGAAACCACTTACCTAAAAGCAGTGCAAGACTGCATACCATCGAAAATACGGCGTCCAGGCCATAATAATAAGCCCAAATGGTGGAATAAAGATATTTCAAACTGCCTGCTTGCTAAAAAATTTGCTAATGATAGATTAAAATCCTCACAAAATGACGAAGAACGGGTGAAATTTGTAGAGCTACGACGCAAAGCCAAAAAGTTAATTAAGCAGAGTAAAAAGACCTTAGAGTTACATATTGCGAATCAAAGTAAAACAAACCCGAAAGAATTCTATAGTTATATCAGAAAGAAAAAAGTAGTTACTTCAACTGTTGGACCGTTAGTCGATGAAAATGGAGAATACACCAAAGACGAAGTACAAATGAGTAATGCCCTCAATACCTTCTTTGCATCAGTTTTTACAACAGAAGACCTCAGTGATATCCCTACACCATCGCCGATTCAGATTGATAATTCAGATGTTCTAAGCAATATCACCGTTACAGAGAGAGAAGTATTGAATTGTTTAGATAAACTCAAGGTAAATAAAACGCCAGGACCTGATACAATCTCGACTAGAGTTCTAAAGGAAGCTAAGGATGAGCTCTCCAAACCACTGACATTACTATTCAATAAATCCTTGCAGTCTGGAACTATGCCTGATCAGTGGAAGCTAGCCAACGTAACACCGATATTCAAAAAAGGCAGCAAATCCCTACCCAGTAACTATCGTCCAATTAGCTTAACCTCAGTTGTTTGTAAAATGCTAGAAACGGTCATACGAGACAGACTCGTAAATCACTTAGAGGAAAATAACATACTTAAAGATACTCAACACGGCTTTCGTAAAAAACGTTCCTGTTTAACAAACCTCTTAGACTTCTTCCACGATATCCTCAACCTCTACGATGGAAGGCAAACAAAATAATTGGCTTTATAGGCAGGTCATTTGAGCATAAATCCAAAGAAGTTATCCTAACCCTTTACAATTCCTTAGTCCGCCCTCTTCTGGAATACTGCGTTCAATCCTGGTGCCCTTATTACCAAAAAGATATAAACAAGCTAGAACGAGTTCAACTTGGAGTTACCAAAATGATACCTAGCCTAAAGAACAAACCATACGAAGAGCGTCTTAAAGAATTAAATCTATTTCCTTTAACCCAGCGCAGATTAAGAGGTGACTTAATTCAAGTGTTCAAAATCATCAAAGGCATCGACAATATGAACTGTAGTAAGTACTTCACCAATCGACCAATCTAATTACACGCGGGGAAACGGTTGCAAAATTATTGGTAAATCTTTTAACTCTCACGAATCTAAGAATTTCTTCTTCAATCGAGTTGTCAACTTGTGGAATGGGCTTCCCCGAAACGTTATAGACCGCATCACCGTTGATTCATTTAAACTCCGCCTAGACAAATATCTCTCATTAAACCCGCGACTGACTGCGTTTGTAAATGAATAACTTTATTTTATCCCCCCCTCAGTTACTAACCCATCTGTCCTCTACTAACTCCCTAATCCTGCCACGGACATTAGTTCCAGGGCAGTAATTCCCTTTCCAATGTTCCCTTACCCACTCTAAACCACTGTTTGGACACTTGATCCTCAGTGTTTTGGAGGACAAGCAACCTAGAAGGGTCACTAGACCTATTGTTGCTTGATTTCCTTTGTACTCCTTTGTACTTCAACTTAATCAACATAATGGATTTGTATAGTCCATCAGTCTGTCAGTAGCCCATCCTGAATTACCTAATGTATGTTGAAAGGAACCATCAATCGTTAAACGAAGGCACACACTATTTAATATAAATAGTTAAAACATGCTTTATAAATATATCAGAATTTTACGTGTTGTAGTATACTCTTTTCCCCCCTCTCTCTTTGGCTTGTATCCTTTCGGCCCCATTCAGCCTACTATTTTAAGACGCTTACCCCCATCTAGGTTTTCAATATTTTCATGGCGAGCCAGCATATTTATATTTTTGTTTTACAGCAAGCTAAATTTGTACATTTTTCGATAGAAAAATGTCTCCGGCGTAGCCGGATATCTCCATACAATGCTGGCTCGCTATCGCTCGCCAGGAAACTATTCAACACCTGGATGGGAATAAACGTCTTAAAACAGTTGACTGAATGGGGCCAAATAAATACAAGTCAGAGAAAGAGAGAAAAGGAGAGAAAGATAAAAAAAGCAGTTGACCCCCTTAAGAGATCTATTTGTGTATATTAAGTTGTACCTACATGTATGTATGTGTGTGTCTGTATATGTGACGGAGCATGTGAGCGTTTATTATATGTTTTCTTGGTATATAAAAAGTTGGCTTGTCGCATCCACCATATATTTTCTTGTTATTTGCCGACGTCACATTTGTCACAATACCACTCTCCAGTTATCTCAGTTTTATTGCTGTGAAACCCACATATCTCTCTCTCTCTCTCTCTCTCTCTCTCTCGCTGCAAGAGATACCTATGTTTTTTCTTTCTATCTTTTTCCTTTATTTAGTTTAAGATTTCTTTACCCGTCCTTTCTCTCCAATAGGGCAGTTAGACTCACGTATTATGCAACTTTCTCTCCAATTAGGGCAGTTAGACTCACGTTTTATGCAACTTTCTCTCCAATAGGGCAGTTAGACTCACGTATTATGCAACTTTCTCTCCAATTAGGGCAGTTAGACTCACGTACTATGCAACTTTCTCTCCAATTAGGGCAGTTAGACTCACGTATTATGCAACTTTCTCTCCAATTAGGGCAGTTAGACTCACGTATTATGCAACTTTCTCTCCAATTAGGCAGTTAGACTCACGTATTATGCAACTTTCTCTCCAATAGGGCAGTTAGACTCACGTATTATGCAACTTTCTCTCCAATTAGGGCAGTTAGACTCACGTATTATGCAACTTTCTCTCCAATAGGGCAGTTAGACTCACGTATTATGCAACTTTCTCTCCAATTAGGCAGTTAGACTCACGTATTATGCAACTTTTCTTGCCAATTATATTTATGATCTTAAGGGGAGGCAGACCGTTTTTATGGACCCCCTTCTCCCTAATGTTTAGCCCCACTAGTTTTGAGATTATAAGACGTTCGGCCCATTAATTTGGCGATTTTGACACCTTTTGCCCCATTTCGTTGTCAATTTTAAGACATTTCGTGCCATTTAGGTGTCAATTATTTCCCGGCGAGCGATAGCGAGCCTGCAATTTTTAGAGGAACCGGCCTTCGGCCGGGAAATTTGTCTACCGAAAAATGTACAAATTTATCTTGAAAGGGGGTCTAGGGGGTGTTTTTCTAAGCTTGATGGAGGTCTAGGGAGGAAACTAAAAAACATATATGAATAAATGAATTAAAAAAGACCAAACAAACTGTCAGCCTCCCCTTAACTACTCATTAAATAATATTGTTATGGCTTAGGGGCAATATTTGTCAAAAATGGTATTCAAACGAAGTTAACAAAATAATTTTAAGTGGTGATTGTATTAGTCACTGCTTTAAGGGGGGATGGGCCGGTTTTCTGGACCACTTTCCCCCTCATGTTTAGCCCCATTAGTTTTCAGATGTTAAGATGTTTGCCCCATTAGTTAGTCGATTTTAAGATCTTTCGCCCCATTTCTTCGTCAATATTTAGACCTTTCGTGCTATTTAGGTGTCGATTTTTTCCCTGGCGAACGATAGTGAGCCTGTAATGTTGGAAGAACCGGCCTTCGGCCGGGAAATTTTTCTACCGAAAAATGTACAAATTAATCTAGAAGGGGGATCTAATGGATATTTGTTTTTAAATTTGATGGAGGTCTAGGGAGGAAACTAGAACAATAATGAATACATGCAAAAGTCGCCCAAAAAGTGAACCATCTCCCCTTAATTGGTATTGCATTGATGTTTATGTGTTGAACTTTATGCATTCCATGAAAAACAAAATGTACTTCTGTGTAGTATGCTAAGATGCGTCTCACGTATCCAACCCTAATTCGTATACTTGTTTCCAAATACGTGTTACGAATCCTAAAACATACTGTGGCCTGCAACCAACTTTATATACCGATGTTTAATTAATGTTGCCCCTCGTAAGGGGAGATTTCCACCTGAGGGATATTTTTTTGGACCGCTTTCTCTCTCATGTTTAGCCCCATTGTTTTTGAGATTTTGAGACGTTTGCTCCATTAGTTTGGCGATTTTTGGAACTTTCGCCCCATTTCTGTCAATTTTAAGACCTTTCGTGCCATTTACGTGTCGATTTTTTCCTGGCGAGCGATAGCAAGCCTGTAATTTAAGAGGTACCGGCCTTTGGCCGGGAAATTTTTCTACCGAAAAATATACAAATTTATCTTGAAAGGGGGTCTAGGGGGTGTAATTATAAGCTTGATGGATATCTAGGAACAAACTAGAAACCTCCCGATGTTTAATTAATGTTTCCCCTCTTAACCCCTTCTGTACCGACGCCGTTCTTTTAACTCTATTCTGGCTTCTATTAGACGATTGTATTCAATTTAAAAAGGGCCTCCATCAATTAACTGGTCTCGAACTATCTCACTTAACCCTTTCTACCACCACAGATCCTTCTTAAACTGCACAACATCGTCTAAATTTAGCCAGAATAAAACCACAAAAGACGTCGCCGGTACAGCAGGGGTTAAGGGGCTTGTGGTTATTTGTGTGTCTATTTATATATTTATTTACTTATATTTATTTATATATATTTATTTACTTATATTTATTTATATATATTTATTTACTTATATTTATTTACTTATATTTATTTATATATTTATTTACTTATATTTATTTGCTTATATTTATTTATATATTTATTTACTTATATTTATTTATATATTTATTTATATATTTATTTATATATTTATTTATATATTTATTTACTTATATTTATTTATATATATTTATTTATATATTTATTTACTTATATTTATTTATATATATTTATTTATATATTTATTTACTTATATTTATTTATATTTATTTATATATATTTATTTATATATATTTATTTATATATTTATTTATATATTTATTTACTTATATTTATTTATATATATTTATTTATATATTTATTTACTTATATTTATTTATATATATTTATTTACTTATATTTATTTATATATTTATTTATATATTTATTTACTTATATTTATTTATATATATTTATTTATATATTTATTTACTTATATTTATTTATATATATTTATTTATATATTTATTTATATATTTATTTACTTATATTTATTTATATATATTTATTTATATATTTATTTATATATTTATTTACTTATATTTATTTATATATATTTATTTATATATTTATTTATATATTTATTTACTTATATTTATTTATATATATTTATTTATATATTTAGTTATATATTTATTTACTTATCGTTTAGTTTTCTCGCTAGACCTCCATCAAGTTAAAAAAAAAAAAAAAAACTAAGATATATTTGTACATTTTCCGCCTAGAATTATAGGCTCGGTTTTGATCGCAAGAAAAACAAATCGACACCTAAATGACACGAAAGGTCTTTCTATAGACAAATAAATGGGTCGAAAGGTCTTAAAATCGCCAAATTAATGGAACGAACATCTTAAAATCTCAAAGCTAATGGGACTAAACATGAGAGAGAAAAAACAACTACCTCCCCCTTAAGAATGGTTGACTATTATCAGATTTTCTAATTTGTCTAACTTTTCCGCATAATGTATAAATTAATTTCCATTCGCGGGTTTTTTCACTTTAGTCTGCCGTTCTAAGCTGACTAAGCAATTTCTTTGGAAGCTGGATGTTGGCTTAAGGGGAGGCAGACCGTTTTCTGGACCCCCTTCACCCTGATGTTAAGCCCCACTAGTTTTGAAATTGTAAGACGTTCAGCCCATCAGTTTGGCGATTTTAACACCTTTCGCCCTATTTTGTTGTCAATGTTAAGACCTTTCGTGCCATTTACGTGTCGATTTTTGCCTGGCGAGCGAAAGCGAGCCTGCAATTTGTAGAGGAACTGGCCTTCGGCCGGGAAATTTTTCTACCGAAAAATGTACAAATTTATCTTGAAGGGGGGTCTAAGGGGTGTTTTTCTAAGCTTGAAGGAGGTCTAGGGCGGAAACTAATAAAATATATGAATAAATGAATTAATAGACCAAACATAATGGCCAGTCTCCCCTTGCAAGGACTGTTTTTGACGTTTTCCTTCCTGTTTGTGTTGGTACATTACTGCCTCTCAGAACGTTTATAGGGAGAAATGTTAACTATCAAGTGGATGCATATATTAGGGTTTCTGACTGTTTCACCTACATTTCACTTCAACATTCCGGTTGTATCATGAACAGGTAAAATCCGGTTTGGGAGGCTAGATATAAGTCAAGTCAGTTAGGATTATGTTAGGTGAGGTTAGGTGGGCGGGCTTGTGGCTTTGGCTCCGCTACATGTCTGCCTGCCGAGATCGGAGCCTCTCCGGGTGGTCGGGGGCCGGGGGAGTGCAGGAGCGACCTTGGTGACCCTGGTCTCTGGGTATTCTCCTGGATGACCTAGATGTGTGTGAATTTTGTGTTTTGTCTGTGTTTGTTCGCTGTTTTGTCTTGTGTTTTGTGTTTTCCTGTTCTTGCTCTGTCTTGAGTCGGCCACCCCCAAGAATAAAAAAAAATAAAAAAACGAAAAACAATAATAATAATAATATAGAGGAAAATAAAATAAAAATAGGAAAAGTGGGGATTGGGCCTGAGCATATAGATAGATAGATAGATAGATAGATATAGAGGTTAGGATAGATTGTTTATGATAAAGTACATTAAGGGGAGATGTCCACTTGAGGGAGTTTTTTTTTTACTCCTTTCTCCCTCATGTTTAGCCCCATTGTTGTTCTAATTTTAAGACGTTTGCCCCATTATTTTGACTATTTCAAGAACTTTCAACCCATTTCTGTCAATTTTAAAACCTTTCGTGCCATTTAGGTGTCGATTTTATCTTGGCGAGCGATAGCGAGCCTGTAATCTAAGAGGAACCGGCTTTCAGCCGGGAAATTTTTCTACCGAAAAATTTACAAATTGATCTTGAAAGGGGGTCAAGGGGGTGTAATCTTAAGCTTGAAGGATATCTAGGGACCAAACTAAAAACCTCCCCTTAAACGTTGGCTAGGATTGTTTAGATTATGTGACGGATAAACAAAGTGATTGTGGGTATGAAGATTTGTGGTCGAAGTGACAATACGGTCGAAGAAGTGTTTTTCTTCAATTGAATGAAAACGATGTTCTATAATCTTATAACCAATGTTCCTAGAGAAGTTTGAATGTTCGAAAGGGAAATAATCACTTTAATTTACGTTGCAGAATCCCTTAATATTTATTAAATCCACTATTAGATCGCCTCTCAATCTGTGCTTGGTTAGGTTAACCAAATTTAATTCGTTTAGACGCTCCTCTTATGATTTGTTTCGCAATTTAGGTATATTTTTTGTGATTTGCACTTTTTCCAGGTTATTAAGGGAGCCCACCTCGCTTTTCTTCTCTTTCTAATCCCTCTTTCTTTGGCTTGTATCCATTCGGCCCCATTCAGCCTACTGTTTTAAGACGTTTACCCCCATCCAGGTGTCAATATTTTCCTGGCGAGCGGTAGCGAGCCAGCATTTATATATTTTTGTTTTGACAGCAAGCTAAATTTGTACATTTTTCGATAGAAAAATGTCTCCGGCGGGAAGCCGGTTTTCTCCATACAATGCTGGCTCGCTATCGCTCGCCAGAAAGAAATCGATTCCTGGATGGGGATACACGTCTTAAAACAGTTGGCTGAATGGGTCTGAATGGATACAAGACAGGGAAAGCGAGAAAAGGAGAGAAAGATAAAACAAAAAACGGTGACCTCCTTTAATGTCTTTCCTGTATGGTGACCAGAACTGCACGCAATATTCGAGATGAGGACGCACAAGTGAATTTGAATAGAATAAGTATGACTTTTTTATGATTTGCATTCAAACATTATACCAATGCCTCCATGTATGCCACATGTGTGTTACAGGCGGATCCATGTCAGTTGAACCAGTGCCACTTCAACCAGTGCCACTTTAACCAGTGCTAACTCAACAAGTGGCCACTTCAACCAGTGACCATTTCAACCAGTGACCAATTTAACCAGTAACCTAACCTAACCTAACCTAACCTACTTGTTAAAATGGTCACTGGTTGAAATGGTCACTGGTTGAAGTGGCCACTGGTTCAGTTAGCACTGGTTAAAGTGGCACTGGTTGAAGTGGCACTGGTTCAACTGGCCTGTCACCGTTACAGGCCTCTCACCCTGATATCTCTCCGGGTCGTTGAGTTCGAAATTTACAACACATTCCTGTAAGGCCCTTAAGGGGAGAATTCCACTTGAGGGACTTTTTTCTTGACCCCTTTCTCCCTCATGTCTAGCCCTATTGCTTTTGAGATTTTAAGACGTTTGCAACATTAGTTTGGTGATTTTAAGAATTTACGCCCCACATTCTGTCAATTTTAAGACCTTTCGTGCCATTTAGGTGTCGATTTTTTTCTGGCGAGCGATAGCGAGCCTGTAATTTAAAAGTTACCGGCCTTCGGTCGGTAAATTTTTCTACCGAAAAATGTACAAATTTATCTTGAAAGGGGGTCAAGGGGGTGACATATTAAGATTGCTGGAGGAGTAGGAAACAAACTAAAAACCTCCCCTTAATTGCCTCCGTTGGGTGAAATACCGCGAGATTAACCCTTTGACGACCAGCGACGTGTGTTATTTATTACTCTAGCCATGTTTAGACGGTATTATTTATTACTCTAGCCATGTTTAGACGGTATTATTTATTACTCTAGCCATGTTTAGACGGTATTATTTATTACTCTAGCCATGTTTAGACGGTATTATTTATTACTCTAGCCATGTTTAGACGGTATTATTTATTACTCTAGCCATGTTTAGACGGTATTATTTATTACTCTAGCCATGTTTAGACGGTATTATGCAGCTTAGGAAGGATCTGTGGTAGTTAAATTGGTTGGTTAATATCGTTGGAAGCCTTATTATTGCTAGAGGTCCTTCCTAAGCTGAATAGAATCGTCTAATATTTACCAGAATATGATGAAAAGGACACCCCTGGTACTGAACGGGTTAACACCGCGACTGGGAGAGTTCCTTGATTATTCTTCCTCTTTCGTTCATTTCACCTATCTACCTCTATCTATTTCACCTATCTACCTCTATCTATTTCACCTATCTGCCTCTATCTACCTCTATCTACTTAGGCAATTCTATATATCTACCTTTATCTCTCCAGGTAATTGTACATTTTCCCGCTCTCTGCTTATTTTCATGTCTGTTTTTCGTATATTTTGACTAACAATGTATTTGATTGTTGTTCACCGTGTTTCTGATATAGTCTTCAGGGGGGCCACCAGCTTTTTTGTTTTATCTTTATCTCCTTTTCTCTGTTTCCTTGGCTTGTATCCATTCGGCCCCATTCAGCCAACTGTTTTAAAACTTTCATCCCCATCCAGGTGTCGATTTCTTCCTGGCGAGCGATAGCGAGCCAGCATTGTATGGAGAAATCCGGCTTCGCCGGAGAAATTTTTCTATCGTAAAATGTACAAATTTAGCTTGCTGTCAAAACAAAAATGTATATATGCTGGCTTGCTACCGCTCGCTAGGAAAATATTGACACCTGGATGGGGGTAAACGTCTTAAAACAGTCGCTGAATTTTGCCGAATGGATTAAAGCCAAAGAGAGAGAGGGAGAGAAAGAGAAAAAAGTGAGGTGGGCTCCCTTAAGCAAACTATTGTTTTGTATATAATGTATTCAATTTGTTGTTCCCTATGTCTCCTTCTTTCACTGTATCTCTCTCCATCTACTTCCTTGTCTTATGTGTTGCCAATATACCCCTCGATCCTCTATTTATCTATCGTCCTTCCTATCCCTCTCTTTCCCTCGCGCTCCCGCCCACTCGTTTTCTACGGTTTTAACAGGCTTTGAAAGCCTGTAAATTGCTGTACATTGCCAAGGCGTTCCGGAATGTCTCCCGCAGGGAAAGGGTTAAACTATTGTCTAAAAAAAGCTAGAATAAAACTAAAAAGACATAGCCGGTACAGAACGGGTTAAAAGTCATGAGCCAGTTGTCACAGTATTACACGTGCTCTGTACTGTAGTAATGTATGTCAGATGTTGCCACTGTCGTGAACCGGGCGTGACTTGACAGGATTACACGTTGTTTAGCGTTTGGGGGTTATTTGGTGAAGACAACAAAAATCGATATTGGTCTGTCTGAGCCCACGTTCACATATTCAGCGTGAAATACTCGAAAAACGCGTTTTATACAGAGAGAGAGAGAGAGAGAGAGAGAGAGAGAGAGAGAGAGAGAGAGAGATTTTACAATATATTCTTGTGAAATTGTTAGTTTTCAGAAAGCCAAGGTGTTAAGTTATAACGTGGGTTATAATTGTAATTTTTGCTTAAACAAATCAAATAGAATCGTGAGCTTTATTACAATTCAACATTGAGTTAACTCCAATTTTCTAACAACACATTTGTTGTCCATTTCACAGAAATTGTTGACTAAATATGCAATGTCGCGATAACTGATGAGAAAGACTAGTCCATTTGGTACATGTTTGAGACGGTTCATAGGTTAATTTCGGTCGTATAACAGTTTCCCTCCAAATCAATTAAATTGTAATTCTTATGGAACATTTATTTCTTCCACACAAAGGATACTTCATTCAAACCTTGGAATCGGTTAGCTTGGGTTAAGGTTATGGTTGGTCAGGTTAAAGTTCTGGTTTGCTAATGTATATTTACTGGTAATACGTTAGTTTTGTGACGCATGTCGAGTATGAGCATGCTGTACAGAACGCCCAGTCAGGCCCCACTCTCGCTAGGATCGTCAGGGCAGGAACTTTTGGCTGTAGTCTGTGTAGAGTTTCCTAACTCAGTTTATGTGAACCGTTGTACTATAAGTATTATCATTATGTATTTTGTTTTCTTCTAAGTCAACGAGTTCTATTTTATATCATTAGATATAAGTATTGTGTGTGGGACTTGTATGTAATGATGAGAGGAGCGAGTTATGTAACGGAGGACAGTGTGCGCGCCACGAGGTGTGTAGGCCTCACTCCCTCCTCCCTCCTTCCCCCCTCCCTCCCCCCTCATCAAGAGCGTGGGAATCCTTTGTCGATCCCAGTTTGAGAGAGAGAATGTGACGTCATGATTGCCGTTATGCTCGCTACGGGCCGAGTATAAAAAGGGAGGTCTCGCCATTTTTAGATCAGAACTCATCAGGCAGAGCGACTTCTTATATCCCTTGCAACTATATATATATTCTTCCGACTGATGTGAACTTTCCCTACTCTCTGTACCGCCTACCTTCTTCTTCTGAACCCTTTTTAACCTCAATGACCCCTTTGGTGCAGATTTAGTCAGCCAAAGTATTATCGCTTGAGTTCTCACGAGATAAGTGCCTGTTAGATAGCCTATTTTTGGAAGGGTTAACTAGAATAGGATTGATTGATGTTTGTTGCACTCGTATATGTATTTCCCTGTGTACTATTATTCATGTTCCTGTTTTCTGCTGGTTTAGGTAATGCTAGACTGGGATAGGGTTCCTCGAGTTGTGATTTCCTATGAGTGCTAGGTTGGTTGAACCAGCACAATTGCAACGGAGACGTGGGAAGCCTAGGGGGTCTTTTTGATTGTGTACCGTGGGAGTTTAGCACTGTGTTGCGAGTGAGGGCTTTTGCCTGTGCCACCCAACACTGTGCTATCTCATTTGCTTGACTTTGAGAGGATCGCCAGGAGAGAACCAGATACTAGTGATCTGGATCTCTCAAGAGAGCATCCCGTCAATTACCGTAATTTGGCCGCACAGTCTTAAGGACCTCGCTAGGCTACGAGCCGCTTGCTCAGCCATTGTCTCTTAACCTTAGATATCCCAGCTAGACTTTGCTCGACCAGCAGATACAGCATAGTATTGAAGCTTCTCCTTATGTATATTATTGTTTAAGCACTATTGATTTCATGTGTGGCACGCTTAGCTACTTCAGAGATTAGTGGCCCACGAGCACAATCTTAGTAGGCTATTGCCAGTGCATTGTCGGAGTACTTCTTCTTAATGTTTGCCATATCCTATTGCTTATTCTTATAATTCTTCTTATGTCAATTTAAAGCCTTTAATTACCAGTGAGTTATTCATTAAATTGCTGTTCAAAATCCGATACTTACTTCTTATGAGTATTCGAGAAGCATCTAACTTATCAGAAGATTCCTTGCTTGATGCTCGAGGACTATTGTTTAACGTAACGTAATAGTGCCGATCCGAAGTAGAGGGTGGAGGACTTCTTAAGTTCTTAGTTCAAGGGTGGATTACTTCGGCTTCGGCCAACACTATTCTTTAGTGTTGTAGTACTTTCTTCTTTGTTTGATTGTTGACCAGACTAGATAACTCCCGTCTTGTTATTAGTCTGTTGTGTGAAACGCTAGTACCGAGTTCTTGTATACCCCGTTATAGCAGATAGAACTCTGGAGGGTAGTGGCGTTTTTTGTTCGGCTGGCAGTACTCTGGGGTTGGGATCGTGTGTTTCCGTTGTGGCAGCGAGCCATACTCGAGTCCTGTGTAAGAGCCCTAGTGTACCCGAGTGCCCGGTCGTAACAAATGGCGACCTTGCTTAGGATTTTGTGAACAGTATAATTTTTTGCAGAGTTGTACAACATTTGTTTGTTGGTACTTTAGCGTACATATTGAAGAATATTTTTTTTTGTAAGGCAATTAGGAGAGCATTTAAGAGACTCCAGTTAATTTAGTAATTAGTGCTTGCATAAGGGAGTTTAACACTTTTGTCTCGAGAATTTTTTGGTGAACTTCAGTATGTCGGGCCCTAGTACTGACGAGGAAGCAGGAGATGGAGAATGAGTCTAGGAGGCATGAGAAGGAGATGGAGGCTGAGTCTAGGAGGTATGCAATCGAGGCTGAGTCTAGGAGGTATGCGATTGAGGCTGAGTCTAGGAAGCAGGAGAATGAGACTAGGAGGCACGAGGATGAGACTAGGAGGCACGAGGCTGAGCTTAGATACGACTCCGAGAAATATTGTGCTCAGATAGACTTAGATAAGACTCGTGCAGAGTCGACAGGGATTCGGATGGGCCGGGAGGGCCAAGTAAGAGAACAGTCCTTGTCTCACTTAGTCAAATTGGTGCCGGCATTTAGTGAAACTGAAGTCACAGAATTTTTTAATCGTTTTGAGAAGAAGTGTAGGGAGCATAATTGGCCTGAAGAGAAGTGGGCAGCTCTAGTCTCCTCAAGACTTACGGGTAAGGGTCTGAAGGCTTATGATGCACTGCCTTTAGAGTCTTGCATTGACTACCCAGTATTGAAGAGAGCTGTCCTACGGGCATACGAGTTGCAACCAGAAACATATCGATTGAAGTTTCGGGGTGTTACGAAGACTAGGGAGGCGACCTTTCTTGAACATGCCCGGGACTTAAAAGATGCACTTGCTAACTGGACACGTTCTGAGAAAGCTGAGACGGCCGAACAGTTGACTGAGCTGTTTCTGCTCGAGCAGTTTTATAAGTGTACTGGTGCAGATATGACTTTAACTATTAAAGAAAAGAACCCTAAAACTCTACAGGAGGCAGCTGAGATGGCTGACCTCCGGCTATCATTAATTCGTGGGTGCGGGTCTGCCCAGCGTAGTGAGGCAGGTAACAAGGGGCGTGACACCCCACCCCCCCGAGTTAGTGATATACATTATGCAAACAAGTACAAGAGCTATGATACCAAGACTGACCACAAGACTAACACCGTCCCATTTAAGAAGGGGCCGGGCCCTTCCCAGTACCAAGGGAAGCCCAGAGGGGAGTTGGAGTGTTATCTTTGTCATGAAAAGGGGCACTTTGCAAGAGTCTGTCCTAGCAAACCACCTACAGCAGCTGTGTCTTTGGCCTGCAACATTGGTGTGTCTCCGAAGTCTTCTGAGTTTGCCCGGGGCAGTTCGTCAGAGGCTGAGGCACAGCCAATGCAGAAACACCTGAGAGGCTCGAACCCTGCTCAGGATGTTTTTTGCGACCATAGAGGACGGGGTTGCGTGATGTGGGCGGGGCGCAAGCATGGAGTAGAGGTCTTGCGTGATACAGGTGCTTCCCAGACTCTGATGAACAATTTGACTGGCTACCCTATAAATGCGGCTCGGGTGGTAGTGGTGCAGGGTATTAATGCAACTCGGTCATACCCGCTGGTGCGGTTGGAGTTGGAGGTGGATGGTGTGACACGTGAATTGGATGTTGGGATTGTGGAGAAACTGCCAGTGGAGGGCGTCGACCTTCTTCTCGGTAACGACTTTGCAATGCCCGCTTCTGAGGTTCTACCCTTAGTCGTTGCCGAGAGGACGGCCGACGTGAGTGGGGGAGAGCAAGAGTGTGTCGAGCGGTGCCAGGCACAACCCATGGCGTGTGCTGTCACCCGGGCTCGGACAGCTAAAGTGTCACAGCCTAGTCCTCCGTCTTCCGACCAGCAGAGGAACGATCAACAGGAGGAGGCTAAAGCTGGAGTTGGTTTTAAGAGTTTTGACTCGGCGGCTCTCCTGGTTGATTCAGTATTAGCACCTATGTTAGAGTCTGGAGAGGCCCCAGGACCTGTCACAGCTAGTGAGGAGGTAGGGCCGGAAGAGACTCAGAGGCAGCAACGTTACACACAGAGAGAAAAAAGGGTTGCTCAGTTGGAGGATCCGGAAGTTCAGAAGTGTGGTAATGGTGCTGTCGAGATTAAACACGAGGACGGGGAAGCATGTCATGTGAACCTGGTGGAGGAGTTTGTGAGGCAACCACCTGCGCAGCCTACTGTCCCTGCGTTGGTCTGCCGCGGCCAAGGTGGAGAAGGAGAGGGGGGCAGTAGGGCACAGGTGGAGGAGAGTAGGGATTGTCATGTCTCGGCGAAGCAGTGGGCGGGGGACACGAGTCTGGTGGCTGTGGAAGTGCTAGAGCACCTGCCTGAGCAGCAGTGTGCAGCACTCCAGCACCAGCTCGGTTCATACCCCACTGGTCGTGCCGAGCCCCTGAGTCTCACAACTCGGGCGGTGCGAGATGTTCCGCAGGCAGGTCATGTGACTGTTAAAAGACCGTTAGCCTCGTTGTTTCGGTGGTTTAAGGTGGGCGACGAGGCTTTGGCATGGTTGCCAGGTCAGGGTCGACCCATGGCTGCCAAGGGTGGTGGTCAAAAGGAGGACATTGAGCAGATTGGTAAGGTCGGCTGTGGTATCGCAGTGCCCGGTCGTCGCATAGCCTCCCAATGCTGCTCTAGTCTAATGCAAAAGCCCTACCATAGACCGACTGTATCTGGCCATGTCGCTGAAAGCGGTGATGCTGCGCAGGCAGATGTCGTCACAAGGAATGCGGGGGTGCGCATGTACGGTATCGGCGGGGAAGCCTTAGCAATAATGAACTGTGGGAGTGACTGCACGGGTGGTACTGATTGTCCCTCTCATGACCTGGCTGTTCTAGGGACGAAGGTGGAGAAGGAGGGAGACTACAGGTTAGAAGCTGCGGTCTCGGCTGGGTTGTGGGAGGGCACTAGGCATGTTGTTCGTGGAGACAGTGCAAGGCAGTTGTTTATTAGGCTATGGCAGTACTTTCGCATGTTTGTTGCTTCTCCAGGCCTGATGTACGGGGTAGAATCCGACATGCAGGTTGGAGATAGTGCAAGGCTCAGTTTAATTCCCTACCGTATAAATCCTGCTCGACAGCCTATGGTGCAAGCAGAGCTGGATTACGTGTGGACGAAGGATCTGAGGGATAAGGAATGTCGTGAGTGGTCGTTGCTTGTAACTTTGTCCGAGCGTGCTAAAGAGGTATGTGGTTTTGTTGTGGACGGGAGTACCTACCAGTGCAATGTTGTGCCTGACGGACTTAAGAATGCACCAGCAACGTGTCAGAGCCTGATGAATGAAAGTGAAAAGGACGATGATGCGCTGGGGCATTTCGAGATCTATGTTCCAGCCTATGGTCCGGTCGGTGTAGTTTACCCAGATCATTACCCTCTCGAGATCTTGGACCAGTTTCACAATCGGAATATGAGGCTGACCAGGTGGTCACTAAGGTTATTGGTATATAACCTGGACATAAGCCATATTGCCGGTTGTGACAACGAGGTTGCATGTGGTCGTTCAGGGGTATATGATCCTGGGTAAATTGACACACGGGTAGCCTCCTGCTTTGGTTTGAGTAGTATTTTGCGCTTGGTGCTTGTTGGCTCGCGGTTGTAGCCCAGCGTATTGGGTCGTAAAGCAGGATTGTTGAGCGTTTGGTATAGAAGAAAATAGGCTGCCCTTATAGTGCAGCCGGAAAAAAACATATTAAAATATAAAAATCATATAAAAAACTCTTTCTTTTTGATGAAGATAATTGTATAAGTTTGTCATAGCCTATAAGGTTTGAGTAGTCCACGAACTATCAAACGGCTGAGCTGCTGTAAGCTCGCTCTGGGAGCATGATATTGTGTCTTTTACTATTGTTGGGAGGAGTTATGAAATGTGAATTTTTTTTTATAAGATGTGTTTTAGTGATAAACTCAGCGTTGTTTTAGTGCCATGCGGTCGCTGGGTGTGAGGGGTTTGATGGGGTTCTGTATATCAGATTTTAGCTCAGGAGT